>SJXQ01000093.1:482276-535032 GCA_006408695.1 Aepyceros melampus | reverse complement strand
TTCTCGGTTTCACAAAGAATAGGAAGCAGCATAAAGAAGCAGATTTGCGACAATGGAAAGTAGGTGTTTCTGTCACGTGATCTGTGTCATTGTTAAACTATGAACCAAAATTATCAACTGCAAGGAAGGGAGAGTGAGGCCAAGCATGGGTCTTGAAAAGGGAAGGGGTTTAAGATAATCTCAGTGGTGACATACAATAGGGAGCCAGCTAGGGAGAAAGGAAAGAAAGCCTTACTCAACAGTTTAAACTCGCTTAGGATTAGAGGAAGTACAGACTGGTTCCAAATTGGAAAGGAATATGTCAAGGCTGTATATTGTCACCCTGCTTATTTAACTTATATGCAGAGCACATCATGTGAAATGCCAGGCTGGATGAAGCACAAGCTGGAATCAAGATTGCCGGGAGAAATATCAATAACCTCAGATAAGCAGATGACACCACCCTTATGGCAGAAAGCGAAGAAGAACTAAAGAGCCTCTTGATGAAAGTGAAAGTGGAGAGTGAAAAAATTGGCTTAAAACTCAACATTCAGAAAACTAAGATCATGGCATCCAGTCCCATCACTTCATGACAAATAGATGGGGAAACAATGGAAACAATGAGAGGTATTTTTTGGAGGGGCTCCAAAATCACTGTGGATGGGGACTCCAGCCATGAAATTAAAAGACACTTGCTCCTTGGAAGAAAAGCTATGACCAACCTAGACAGTGAATTAAAAAGTAGAGACATTACTTTGCTGACAAAGGTCTGTCTAGTCAAAGCTATGGTTTTTCCAGTAGTCATGTGTGGATGTGAGAGTTGGACTATAAGGACAGCTGAGTGCCAAAGAATTGATGCTTTTGAACTGTGGTGTTGAAGAAGACTTTTGAGAGTCCCTTGGACTGCAAGAAGATCCAACCAGTCCATCCTAAAGGAAATCAACCCTTAATAGTCATTGGAAGGACTGATACTAAAGCTGAAACTCCAATACTTTGGCTACCTGATGCAAAGAACTGACTGATTGGAAAAGACCCTGATGCTGGGCAAGATTAAAGGCAGGAGAAGAAGGGGACGACAGAGGATGAGATGGTTGGATGGCATCACCGACTCAATGGACATGAGTTTGAGCAAGCTCCGGGAGTTGGTGATGGACAGGGAAAACTGGCATGCTACAGTCCATGAGGTTGCAAAGAGTCGGACATGACTGAGCGACTGAACTGACTGACTGAAGATTAGAGGACTGGATTTTTAGGAAAGCCAACCTACTTGGGAGAAGCAGGAGTTGATCTCAAGATGGACATCTAGTTGAAAGATTTTAGTGATAGTGTCAAAATTCCTCAAGCCAAAGACACTTCAGATTTTAACATGAAGCAATGTATACTGCAGGGCACTGAGAATCAGCCATTGATATCCTAAGGGGATTATCAGTCCCAAACCACTGCTGAAGGAGATAGAGCTGAGCAGCTTGGGGCTGGCCTGTCCGTGTCTTCCTATTGCCTTGCCAAAACCAAGTACCCTTCAAGCCTCTTGCAGGGTTGCCATTCTGACATGAAAATAACCTAAGTCCCTGACTCAGAAATAACAACATCTGTTAATTTGCATAAGAGTTTTGCATTTCGTATTTTGGGTTTAATATCCAAATGCTAAAATTCACTTGTTTGACCTTAGTTAAGTGGTTTAGAGATCAGCCGATTAAAAACTCTTTACAGGTTCCAATCTGACTCACCTAGACCCACCTCCGCACCCTGGACAGCTCCGTTCTTTTGCTACTTGGTACTGTGCACACGTTGGATTGAGCCTCATGAATTATGGATTGCATGCATGCTAAGTCGCTTCAGTCGTGTCCAACTCTTTGGGACCCTATCGACTGTGGCCTGCCAGGCTCTTCTGCCCATGGGATTCTCCAGGCAAGAATACTAGAGTGAGTTGCCATGCCCTCCTCCAGGAAATCTTCCTGACCCAGGGATCAAACTCACGTCGCCTGTGGCTCCTGTGTTGCAGGCAGATTCTTTCCTTGGCTGAGCCACCAGAGAAGCCAAATTATGGGTTAAAAAAGGACAAATCAGTTCACCTGAAGCTTGTTATTTTGAAAAGTCTTTGCAGGTTCATGTTCTTAAGTTCACAAGGCTATTAAGAGCTCTGTGGTGGGGCTCTTGATTCGTGACAGGCGGCCCCTCCTTGGAACGCCCTGGGTCTGGGTGTGAGGGCAGCAGTTGTGCAGTGAGAGGTTTGAGAGGAGACAGCAAAGAAGGTGTTAATGAATGACCGCACAGCTTCGTTCTCCATAAAGGCAATTACTGGGATTGATTGTTACCATGTTTCCTTAGTCACGGTTCAGCTTGCTTGTTTCACTGGATTAAGACAGATGAACGCTGAATGCACACAGACGTGTGATGTCAGGAGAATTATCAATGGTACATCGAAGGCCTCTGCTTTCTTGCACAGATGCCACTTGGGGGATCTCAGTGGAGCTGAAAGGGGATCACGGCCACCATGAGATGACCAAATGGGGCAAGGGTGTGTATGGTGGACCACGGGATTTTAGATAATGCATCTTCTCTCTTTCCTTCCCATACATGGTATAGGGGGGTGGTTTTCCAGCTTACACCTGTATTAGCATGCTGCAAGGATTGACAAAGAAAAATGCTTGAACCCCATCGCCTGAGTTTCTGATTCAGTGGGTCTGGCACTGCGCCCAGAAATTTGCCTTTCTTAGAAGTTCCAGGGAGCTGCTGCTACAGGTTCAGCAATCTCATGCTGAAAACCAGTGGGGTCTTCATCAAGAGCATGGACACTGATCAGGCCACCAGACTTTCAATCACGACTTTACTTTTTACTAGCTGTGTGGTCGTGGGCCATGTACTTAACCAGTAGCCAGGACATGGAAGCAACCTAGATGTCCACTGACAGAAGAATGGATAAAGAGGTGGTACATATACACAATGGACTACTACTCAGCCATAAAAGGAAGGAAGTTGAGCCAGTTGTAGTGAGGTGGATGAAAGTTGAGCCTGTCAATACAGAGTGAAGGAAGTTAGAAAGAGCAAAACAAATATATATTAAAACATATATATGAAACCTAGTAAAATGGCATTGATGAACCTGTTTGCAGGACAGGAATAGAGGTGCAAACACGGAGAACAGACTTGTGGACATAGCTGGGAGATTGAATCGAGAGAGTCACATTAACGTATGTATCCTACCATGTGTAAAATCGAGAGCTAGCAGGAAGCTGCTGCACGGCACAGGGAGCTCAGCTCGGTGCTCTGGATGATGGCCTAGAGGGGTGGGATGGGAGGAGTGAAGGAGGTTCAGGAAGGAGGGGATATATATATAATTATGGCTGACTTGCATTATTGTACAGCAGAAACCAAACAACATTGTAAAGCAATTATATTCCAATTTTTTAAAAAAGGGATAATGATAATAGTTCCTATTTCCTGGGATAGTTAGGAGGAATAAATGAATTAGAACTTGGAAGCACTGAGACCAGTGCCAGGTCTATGTACTTCGGAAAAATAAAAAAGGCAACTTCTTGAAACTGGGAGCATGTGGACCCGAGCCTCACTCCTCCAATACCTGCAGCTCCCAGTGGAGTTGCTGGGTCCTTTTAGCCTGTAGTCTGCGATCCTATCTCTGGAGTTCAGAAAGGTTAATGCCCAGCTCAGAGCTAGTGCCAGTAGGAACCTGCAGCTCCCAGTGGAGTTGCTGGGTCCTTTTAGCCTGTAGTCTGTGATCCTATCTCTGGAGTTCAGGAAGGTTAATGCCCAGCTCAGAGCTAGTGCCAGCAGGAGGAAGGCCACATTGACCTCCATCAAAATCTTCTCAAGCTATGCTAACCCTTCATCTACTGAATACATGGAATGGGCTCAGTGAGATGAGGGTGTCAGGGTGATGTGCATTTGGGGTTTTTCTCCCCCGTGCCAGCAGAAAGAGAGGCTGTCTTTCATGTCAAGTTCACATGCAGCCTTATACTGATTTGTTAAATGTTTGCTCGACACCCAGCACTGATATGTTTTACGCACATGGTTTCATTTAACACTCACAATGTCACTGTTAAGTAATCATTGCTGTCTCTGTTTCAATGTTGCTGGAGTTCAGGTAAGTTCAATGACTTGTCCAAAGTCATATGGCTATCAAGTGATAAATCCCAAACTAAAAGCCAGGTCTGTCTGACTTTAATAATCTTTAACTGTAAAGCTCTGCTCTACCACCTCCAGCTTATTATGAATACTTATATAATGGTTAAGGCTGGCCTCCGGGTATCCAGCTGTGGTAGCTGCTCCCTTTTAAAGGGAAGCACCCTGGGACTGGGACTTTGGAATGGGCTCAGTGAGATGAGGGTGTCAGGGTGATGTGCATTTGGGGTTTTTCTCCCCCGTGCCAGCAGAAAGAGAGGCTGTCTTTCATGTCAAGTTCACATGCAGCCTTATACTGATTTGTTAAATGTTTGCTCGACACCCAGCACTGATATGTTTTACGCACATGGTTTCATTTAACACTCACAATGTCACTGTTAAGTAATCATTGCTGTCTCTGTTTCAATGTTGCTGGAGTTCAGGTAAGTTCAATGACTTGTCCAAAGTCATATGGCTATCAAGTGATAAATCCCAAACTAAAAGCCAGGTCTGTCTGACTTTAATAATCTTTAACTGTAAAGCTCTGCTCTACCACCTCCAGCTTATTATGAATACTTATATAATGGTTAAGGCTGGCCTCCGGGTATCCAGCTGTGGTAGCTGCTCCCTTTTAAAGGGAAGCACCCTGGGACTGGGACTGTCTCTGTTTCAGGGGGTTGGTTTTCTATAAAGCCTGTGATCAGACTCACAGAATATACTCCTTTCTCTTCGCCAACTTCTCTTTCTGCTGCTGCTAAGTCACTTTAGTCATGTCTGACTCGGTGCGACCCCATAGACAGCAGCCCACCAGGCTCCCCCGTCCCTGGGATTCTCCAGGCAAGAACACTGGAGTGGGTTGCATTTTCCTTCTCCAGTGCATGAAAGTGAAAAGTGAAAGTGAAGTCTCTCAGTCGAGTCCAACTCTTCGTGACCCCATGGGCAGCCTACCAGGCTCCTCCGTCCATGGATTTTCCAAGCAAGAGTACTGGAGTGGGGTGCCATTGCCTTCTCCAGCCAACTTCTCTCATTGCCTAGTTATTCTCTCTGGCCTGACTCCTGGGTGAAATTGTGTTCACGTCGCCAAAGGTAGCTTTGCTTACATTGGATATGGACTTAATGTCTTAACATCTCTGGCTGTGGACAGTAGTCACAACCAGAAGGCCAGGAGAGCATCCAGAGGCTAAGCTGAAAATGTGAAGAGAGAAAAAACTGGTATGCTGATGAAACCTTTCTCTTTTCCCATAGTGCTCCTTTCTGCCGAAATTCTCCATTCATATAGAAACCAAGTATGAGGACAACAAAGGAAGCAACGACAGCGTGAGTAGCCCCCTTGCTCTCCCCACCCGACTCCGCCCCAGTCCACACTGTGCTCCGCCCTCGTGGCCGGAGCCAGCCCACCATCTGTGCCTGGGACCTCAGAGAACCTCTGGCTTTTCTTCTCATTTTTATGCACTTTCTCTGGGCCTCTATGCAGAAATCTCTGTCACCCGGAGTGATTGTTGTCAGGGATCAAGAGGGATGAGGGGGACCTCGGAGTCTAGAATTTGATTTCTGGTCATTGGATTGAACACACATTTTCTCCATGACAGTTGACATTTACTTAGAAGGATGAATACGATCAGATATGTATGTACATACTGTACATATTTTCTGGGCTATGCATATGTTCACATACACACACTCGTACTTGCCCCCGAATCCCACCTTAAAAATCAATGTAACCCTCATGCAAGATGTTTTCCTCATGAAGCATTCTGACGGTCACTAAATTTCAGTCAAGAACTTTGTTTATTAGTATTGCTTAAACTTCACTTCTGACCTGGCTTTTACCCCACCTCTTTCTGTCAGAGCAATACATTTCTAAATTCTCTTCCCTTTATGAATGGATTATTTGACCTACAACAGCTTCACCCTGACCTTGAGCTGTGGGTTCCGTCAGGACCCATGAGGGAAGACTCTGTGTCTAGAAGCTGCAAGGCTTCACCTGTTATTTCTGCCTCAATTACATGTTTTGCATTTGTGGAGAATGATGAAAATTGAGGCTGTATCGAAATGAACGAGAGAGAGTCTCCAGACAAAGTGACCCCTTTGATGCCTTCACTGAGCTAAGGAAATACAAAGCAAGATGCAAGAGGTTTTGGAGGTGCCTAAGTGCCAGAAAGAAATATCTAAAGGGCTCATAAATGTCGTCAACTTACAGCTTTGGCCAGGCCTACTTTGTGTTTCATCATGTTAACAGCTTCTAGAAACATCTTCCAGAAGGTTCTTCCCCTTGGCAAGAACAGATTCTTCTAGAAGACATGGGTGCATTTGTGCAGCACTCAGATGGTCCCAATCAAGGTGGAGTCTGCTGAAACAGAGCTTGAGTGGTTCCCAGGAGGGGGTCACCCGACAGCCGTTGATACAATTCACACCAGTGTGGGAAAGAGGACACTGGTTCTTCTACTCAGTATTTTGGAGCACAGCTACATTCATTTGTCTGTGGCAGAATGAATACTTAAAACTCATTGGTTTTAAGTGAACTTTGTGAACTCATGTGGCTCACAAAGCCTAGAGTATTTACTACCTGGCCCTTTACAGAAAAAAAGTTTTCTAACCCCTGCCTGGTTAGAGACTCAGATCAGAACAAGCACCCCCTGGGTCTCCAAATCTGACACTTGATAATCTGCCCCAGGTGAATGCCAACTCCAGAGTTCCTGAAACCATCCAGAGAAAAAAAGACTGCTACCCTCAAGGATGCTTGTCCTCCCATGAGTTCAGGAGCCTCAGTGGATAGCATCCCCTGGTGATGGGTGACCTCAGAGGAAACGTTTAGTCCCATCTCCTTGTCTATAGCCTGAAAGCAGGCTTCCCTGATAGCTCAGTTGGTAAAGAATCCACCTGCAATGCAGGAGACCCCGTTCAATTCCTGGGTCTGGAAGATCCCCTGGAGAAGGAATAGGCTACCCACTCCAGTATTCTTGGGTTTCCCTTGTGGCTCAGCTGGTAAAGAATCTGCCTGCAATGCAGGAACCTGGGTTTGATCCCTGGGTTGGGAGGATTCCCCTGGAGAAGGAAAAGGTTACCCACTCCAGTATTCTAGCCTGGAGAATTCCATGGACTATGTATAATGCATGGAGTCACAAAGAGTCGGACACAACTGAGCGATTTTCACTTTCACTGGGGCCAACTCCAGCAAAGTCTTGTGGTCTAAAGTAGTGTTGCACACTGTAACTTGAACTCTTGTAAAGTAATGACTCTTTCTGATTGGAAAATTAACACATGATTCTTAAAACTTGGGGGAAAAAAAAGAAGTAAAGCAAAACCAGTAGTAATCTCATGCTTCAGAGATGACTCCTGTTAGCATTTTGGTTCGTCCTGCAAAATATTAATGAATTCACTTTTCAACCAGTTTCCCTAAAATTGAATCATACAACATCCTGTTTTTAACATGTCACAAAATATCCTTCCCAGTAATTTTTAATAGCTACCCTGCATTCTCTACTTAAATGTATTTCTTTAAACAGTTGCCAGTCATATGGGAGTGGGTATGACCGTTTTGATGTATCTGTAGACCATCAAGAAAAGGATGATAGAGATCAAACATGCCTTAATTGTTTTTCTTGGCACAATCTAAAAAACATGGGGCTGAGGGAAGCAATAGGGGTTAAAACATCTTTTAGTCTTTCTAGACAGGTTGTCTTGCTTTCCCTTTTTCTCTATGGTGCTGTCCTGTCTTCACAGATAATGATAACCCACTCTCTTTGTAGAGGTTTGGAATGGATGTGTGGCCCCACCATGAGCCTGATAGGTTGGTAGGACCAGTGTAATCTGGTTTATCCTCTGCTCAAGTCTAACCTAAAAAAAAAAAAAAATCACATAGTTATCATTTATTGTCTTGTGTCCCATTTTTGGCAGGCGCTAAGGTCTTTTTTTACTACTCTCCTAGGGTTTTAGCTTTGTCGCTACTGTCTTAGGAATGTAAAATACCAAGTGAGCCATCCTAAAGTCAGGAGCTATGCCTAGAGCCAGCATTCTCTACCCAAGCCAAAGGCAGTTCTGTCTGAGACTTAGGCCAGCCTGCAAGAAAGGTAGTGAGCCCCAGAGCACTTGTGAGCAGTCCTTGTCGACAGTTTGCTTCCTCTGGGAAAAATGCCAGCTATTGCATCCTGTGTTGCCTCCTTCTCCTCAACTTGCTGGCTCTGAGACTTTCCACGCAACCAGCTCTGTATCTCTCTGTCATGGCACCCACCATGCCCAAGTCCAAGTTCACTAAGTGTTTTTGCCCAGCCTCAGCCTGGCTCTGATCCATACATCCCCAGGTCTCGCTTCTGAGCTATTGGACCAAACAAGCCAGCTCCAGCTCAATTAGACTTCTTTGCCAGTTTGCCGCCTTCTAATTTCCATATTCAGCAGCAGCTGTTGGTCACCCAGCTGGTTCAAGCTTGGTCCCTGGAGGCAGAAAAGGAAGACTTCATTGGTTTTCATTCACACTTGTTAATGTTTCCAAATCAGAACATGAGGAATATGTATTTATGTAATAATACTTTATTAAAAGATCGCTTTGTCCAGGGGTTCAAAACTAGAGCCTTAAGCAGATGGCATGTGCTGGCATGCTCTTTTCTGTCCAGGGATGAGTATAGTGTTTCTGGTGGGAGGCAGAATTGCTAAAGAAAGCAGTGCAGTGGTGGATGTTTCTCTTGTCTCACTGCTTTGCCAAAGTATTTAATAAACTCAGGCCATTTCTTTGCATTTTTTGGGTGTATACTCTTATCTTTCAGCTACCATCCTTCATACTGCTATCTGCATCCTGTTTCTCTCCCTACCTGCCAGAACTTTAATGAAATGGATGACGATAAGAAGCAATAATTAAATTGAAAAACACTACTGATAATCATGTTGATTACTGATTGAATAGAGTCCATGTTGTTATCCTGTTATCAATCACCACCTATGTCATCTTTTTACGTGACCCAATACCGCATGTAAAAAAATAGAAATCGGTGTATCTAGATTTAAACATTTTCTCGTTGTTAAAATAAAGCTAGTATATTTATGAATGTGAAAACCTATAAACGTGATTACATTAACCAGGACACAATGGGGAAGTTGTCTTAAATTGAGGCCCATTTATTTTATGCACATGCTGATGAGAACTATTTAGGCCTTAATTAGTGCTGGGAGGACGGCACTGTGCCAAAGTAAGGCTCTGTTGTTTGTCCAAGGCCATAAATCTAGATCTGGGAGAGTCGGTGCTTATCGTTCGAGTGTCGGCCGCTGCCAGGTTACTGTCACTCACTGCAGTTAACGGGGGGCAGGCCTGCCTTCACTTCCTCCTCCAAACAAAGCAGGCACCACTTAAAGCAGTGGGACTCAGGAACTCTTACCCTAGCTCCTGCCTGGTTTCTGCCCACCCTGGGATTCTGATTTAATTGGCCCTGGGTGCAGACTGGTCTAGGGCAGTGCTTCCTACACTGTGTCTCTAGGAATACAGAGTTTGCGAGTCGCAAGTGTGAGGACTTGTAGGGTCTACCCTCTGGTCAAACCTGATTCCTTCTCTTTGGAGGGTATAAGACAGGCCATCCCCGCCCCACTTGAGGATCTAGGCCACTGGTTCTCAGTCCTGCCTGCATAGTAAAGTTACCTGGGAAGCTTTAGATTCCCTGATGCCGCTATCCCACTCCCCGGGATTCTGATTTCATTTGTCTGGGATGGGGGTCCAGTCACTGGGATTTGTTGCACTTCCTTAGGGTAACCTAAGAGCCATTAAGGCTGAGAACTACAGATTTAAAGGAAATATGAAGTGCTGTTTAAAAGCAAACCAAGTGAGCCCTTAGGAAATCCGGTTCCCCGAATTTCTTCATTTCTTCATACCCCTGAAAACATAAAAGTTTACAAAAAAGCATGTTTATAACCACCACCACCACCCCACACACACAATGAAGGGGCCTGAGGGAACCATATTTCTTCTCATTAGCCATTGTTCCTCAGCAACAAAACTTCTCTGATCAGATGGAAAGAATGTCCAGTTTAGTTCCTGGAAGAGCGAGGCTCTGTTCTTCACAGAACTCTCCTTCAAAGTTGCCTAGAGGAAGTATGATAATTTATTTAGTTTCTAGTTCAGTTATGTTATAATGGGAAAACACAGAGTTGTTCTTTGTGAAATGAAAAGATTCATATTGAATCTCCAGCTCTATGACTTAAGCAATGAAGTGTTGGCTTCTCTATCAAGGAAACAGAGTAAATAATGTCTGCATCACAGTGTGGAGGATTGATCCAGGTTAATTCATAACCTGGAAGCACTTCATAAACTGTAAGTGCTATACAAATTTTAGGTTTTGCTTCAGTTACAGTCCTACCTTGGGGTTAACTACGTTATGGATGATTTTCTAAGGAGACTCTCCTTTTGTCTGAATTGTCAATAAACCATTTCTTGTCAGCAAATTTTGAGTACCTACTATGTGCCAGGCAATGCAAGAGGCAATGAGGATGCAGCAGTCAGGTAGACAAGTCTCCACTACTCATGGAATGAGGAAAAGCACATAATAAGAAAGAAAACAAGGAGTTCCAGCTGTGGAAGGTGCTGAAAAGGCAATAAATAGGGTGGAGGAGAGCTCAGCTAGAAGCCATATGATCAGGAAGACCTCTCACAAGAGGTGACAAATCTGGTGAGACCCGAGGCTGAGAAGGAGCCGACCCTCTGAAGGGTTGTCCAGGCAAGGAGACTGTTGTAAGCTTAGTTGTGTCCCCCCAAGTTCATATGTTGGAGTGCCTGAGACTATAACTATGTTTGAAGATAAGGCTTTTCAAGAGGTGATTAAGTTAAAAGGGGAGTCTCTTGTAGCTTCATCGGTAAAGAATCTGCCTGCAATGCAAGAGACCAGGGTTCAGTTCCTGGGTGGGAAAGATCCCCTTGAGAAGGAAATGGCAACTCATTCCAGTATTCTTGCCTGGAGAATCCCATGGACAAAGGAGCCTGGTGAGCTACCGTCTGTGGAGTTGCAAGAGTCAGACATGATTAGCGACTAAACCGCCAAGTTAAAAGGAGGCTGTGAAGGTGGGGCCAAATCTAAGATGACTGGTATCCCTCAAAGAAGAGAAAACTTGAGTACCCAAAACTGGGAGGGATGTGCACTCACAGAGAACAAACCACATGAGGATGACCAAAACCCTTTTTCTGTTCCAGCATTTAGTTTGAAGTGAAGTGAGGTCACTCAGTCGTGTCCGACTCTTTGTGACCCCGTGGACTGTAGCCCACCAGGCTCCCCCATCCATGGGATTCTCCAGGTAAGAACACTGGAGTGGGTTGCCATTTCCTTCTCCAGGGGATCTTCCTGACCCAGGAATCAAACTCAGGTCTCCCGCATTGCAGGCAGATGCTTTAACCCCTGAGCCACCAGGGAAGCATTCAGTTTACCACTTTAAAAAAAAATTTTTGTGTGTGCTAGGTCTTAGTTGTGGCACACAACTTCCATCTTCGTTGTGACATGTGGGATCTTTAGTTGCAGCATATGGGATCTAGTTCCCTGACCAGGGATCAAACCCAGGCCCCCTTCACTGAGAGCATAGAGTCCCAGCCACTGGACTGGGAAGAGAAGTCCCCCAGCGTCCAGTTTAGGATACCACATTATACTGGGTGATTTATATCTTTCAGTGTTTGCTCTGGCCACTTTATCAAGAGTGATGAGAGGACAGAAGGAGTAGAAGCAGGTATTCCAGCTGGCTACAAGGGCAAGAATCCAGATCACAGATGATGGTGGCTTCATCTGGAGAGAGGGCAATGGATAAAGATCAGTGTATTTTGGAAACACACTGACTGGGTATTGATGCATTGCTGCTAAGTCACTTCAGTCATGTCCGACTCTGTGTGACCCCATAGATGGCAGCCCACCAGGCTCCCTCATCCCTGGGATTCTCCAGGCAAGAACGCTGGAGTGGGTTGCCATTTCCTTCTCCAATGCATGAAAGTGAAAGTGAAGTCACTCAGTCGTATCTGACTCTTAGTGACCCCATGGACTGCAGCCTACCAGGCTCCTCTGTCCATGGGATTTTCCAGGCAAGAGTACTGGAGTGAGGTGCCATTGCCTTCTCCAATTGATGCATTAGATGAGAGCAAAGTAAGGATTTCCTTGACCTCAGGATTCTGGGCTTCCCCGGTGGTGCTAGTGGTAAAGAACCCACTTGCAAATGCAGGAGAGATGTAAGAGATGCATCCAGATGATCCCTGGGTCAGGAAGATCCCCTGGAGGAGAGCATGGCAACCCACTCCAGAATTCTTGCCTGGAGAATCCCATGAAAAGAGGAGCCCAGCAGGCTATAGCCCATAGAGGTGCAAAGAGTCAGACATGACTGAAGCAACTTAGCAGGGAGCAGCAGGCTTTCTAGATTTGTCCATGGACCCTAGCAGGGAGTGAGGAATAGGCAGGAAAAACAAGAAGTCAAGAGCCCCATTAGGGCACAGTCAGTTTGAGGTACCAGGGAGACTTCCAAGCGGATGGTAGGTAAGGAGTTGGATCTATGAATACGGAGTTCAGGGAGAGGTGTAAAGTCATCGTTCAGAGATGGAAATAAGTGAGGTTATCTAAGAAGAGGAATGAGAGAGAAAACAAAGTTCTGGTTGCTCCAGGATGGAGAGCACCCTGGTCCTGAGAAGGACCTTCCCATGGCTTTCAATCTAGCTTCTGATTATTTTCTTATCACCTTGGTTAAGACCAAGTCACTTTCAATCACTGAGTTGCGCTTGGTTTTAGGGAGTTAGATTATATCTTTCAGTCAACTACATAGGTCCACCTGAGAAACTGAGTTTCTTCCCCTGGATATGTGCCTTCTTTGGATGAATTGAGTAAAAATTTCAGTATTTTCACTTGTCTCAACTTGCATTGCCTTGGAGACATGGCCAAGAGTTCTCCTCCTGACCACAAATAGTTCCCACTGGATGTTACCAACTGACAACCAACAAAGAGGGAATTTTACCGTCTAAGGAGAGCTCTATTTATTGAGGATTTGTTATTGCTATAGTCATCATGAAGTTCGTTTCATTAGTGGTATAAGTATTTTGAACATCAAGAGGCCAATATGGGAAGATGTAGGATAAAATATTTATACATTTTGAAATGTACTAAAATTAATTTGTAAAGCAGGGGTGCCAGTGAGAACTGTAGAATCATATTTACAAGCCTCTCAAGCTGATCATCCTTTCTTTAAATGGTTTCTAATTGAGGATTACAGAAAGAAAAAAGCATTTGCTTTATTTTTAGACATGTCTGATGTACTGTTCTGTTTTTAACCTTAGGATTGTTACAACCAGCCACCTACAAAATCTGCAATTTTCTCTAATAAGTAGTCAGTAATGCTAAGAAGTTTGCACAAAAAACCCCCATTTGCAGTTTTAAAGGATTATTATTCACGATGGTCCATGAAATGGAAATTCAATGTCCTTACTCCGTCTGTGTCTAATGGTATCATTTTGAGGACAATGGAAAACAGATCATATTTGATTCCTTAAGATGTTGTCTTTGCTCTTTGTAGTACAGTTTGCCATCTGAGAGTTGGATGTGGGGGGTGTGGGGGAGTGGATAAGAAGAGCGTCTATCCAGCATGAGGACTAGCTTTCAGGTTGAGGAGAGTCACAATGCAGGTTATCTCTACATTCTGGAAAGGTAGAGCTAATTGGTAATAACCATCATTATTAATAGATATAGCTTAAAGTAGTATTTGCTTTCTGTCTAGGCCTGGTTCATTGGTGCTATGATATATCTAAAAACAGCCAGGCTGTGCCGACCTGTCGGTACTAATGGTTTCAGAAGACAGTTAGCCAAACTGGTCAAAAGCAGCATAATCAAAGGGACGAGGCTGAATCCCATGGTTAAGAAACCAGTGGGCAGAGCCAGAAAAGCAATACCAAGTATCAAGATCTAAATGACCGTTTCACAGCTACCCGAGTAACAGTTCATTCAAGCAGGAGTCATCAGTGGATGCCCAAACCATTGAGTGTGAAACAGTACTAGGGAACAGGAATTCACACTGCCTCAAAGTGTCACTACAGAGATTATGTATTAATTACAAGCAGTAGAAAGTTTTACAAATGATATCATGTGCTTCCCTTTGTGACATACTGAGGATATGCAACATCACAAATCATGATCTGGATCATCCCTGCCAAAAATATTTAACCTGAATCCAATCAGAGAAGAGAAAGTGAAGTCATTTAGTCGTGTCCAGGGACTCTTTGCAACCCCATGGACTGTAGCCCACGAGGCTCCTCCGTCCATGGGATTTTCCAGGCAAGAGTACTGGAGTGGGTTGCCATTTCCTTCTCCAGGGGATCTTCCTGGCCCAGGGATCAAACCCAGGTCTCCTGCATTGCAGGTAGATGCTTTACCGTCTGAGCCACCAGGAAAGAAAGCAATCAGACAAATCCATATCAAGGGACACTCACAAAGCAACCAGCCAAAATTCTTCAAAGAAGAATGTCACCAAAGACCAAAACAAAACAAAAACCTGGGGTACTGTGCTAGATTAAAGGAGACTAAAGTAATTTGACAAGTACATTTAACACCTAATCCTTGCTTAGATTCTGGATTAAGGAAAGGGGTAGGCTTGTGCAGGACACAGAAAAGATAGGACAGTTGGGGACGTTTTAGTCTGGACCATACATTTGATACTAGTGCCGTGTAGTGTTGAGTCAGTATTAAATTTCCTGCCTGCGATCATTATATTGCAGATATGTAGAAGAATCTCCTTGTTTTTAGGAGATGCATACTGACATATTTAGGAATGAAGTACCATGCAATATACTCTAACTCTCGTATGGTTCAGCCAAAAAAGATATTTATTTGTATATGTTTTTCCTTCTTTAAAAAAAAGTCATAAAATTAAGAAACTATTCACATGTTGCAATGAGATGTCTGATAACTTACTTCAAAGTTACACAATGAGTTGTGTTGTTGTTGTTGTGTTTTTGTAGTCATGAGGCAGAAGCTTTCAGTCTTCTCTCTCTTTTTTTGGTAGTATACTGATTTCATTAGTGAAATAGCCTAGCCATAAATATTGTCACCACGTCAGCATCAACACTGAGTCCATTCACCCAAAAGATGTTTAGAAAGAGGAGACTTTTTGAATTGCAGAAACCCTAGTTTCTCTCCTGTGATTTCACACTCTGGGTTGTGTTGTGAAGTTTTGAAAAGGCAGATGGACATGACTCAAACTGATTTCTAAGTGCACAACCCTCCAAAGGGTTAGACCCCAGGATACACTTACAATGTTGTGTTAATTTCTGCTGTACAAGTTGATTCAGTTATACATATACATGTATATTCTTTTTCATATTCTTTTACATTATGGTTTATCATAGAATATCATCCAACTCTTCTGTGAGACTCAAACCTCTTTTCTTTTTTGTAATCCATCCTCAGTTCACGTCACTTTGCAATTGTTTCCTAAATGTTTGGCTTTTCTTCCCCCTCATAAGATACCTAATTACTGTGGGGAAACCATGTACTTCACTTAAAAAAAAAGGCACAGCTTTCCTATTTATTTACCTAGAGTTTTGTGCTGACACTTGTTGAACCCAGTTTTGGTATCTCAGAGAATGGATTGCTCCCAACAGATGATGACCAACAACCTTTGGATCTTGGAGCCATTTGAATGAGGACACCTTAGGAACCTGCCAAAAGCTTGCAGCTGGCCAGGCCCATTTTGCAGGATGATGTACTAGATTCAGAGAACTCAACAGCCTCAGACCAAACAGGGTCCAAAGCAGAACTTGGGAATTCAATGATAATAGGACTTCAGTGTTCTGAACTCCCTCCCGACAGTGAAATGGAGAGCAATGCCCATTCAGTGGATGATTGGGAGAATTCATTGAGATGGTGCATGTCAAATACTCCTTAACAGTCGTTCTTTTCTTCTCTTTAACTTTGGTTATGCTTTGTAGAGACCACTTAAGAGTTAGATGCTTGCAAGATCTGCAAGTGGGGACGTTAATCAGGGGAGTTCTTTTGGAAGGAAGGTGCCAAGTTCTCGTTTCCAAAGCCTGTAGTTTTTACTCCTTTCCCATCATCCAGGAATGGGGCATCCTCAGACATAAGTTGGGAAGTCACATGTTTCTGGGAGCTTTTTTTTTTTTTATTTTAATTTTTTAGTTTGTTTTGCTTTACAATACTGTATTCGTTTTGCTATACATTGACATGAATCAGCCATGAGTGTACATGAACTCCCAATCCCGACCCCACCTCCCCACTCCCACCCCACACCATCTCTCTGGATTATCCCCGTGCATCAGTCCCAAGCATCCTGCATCCAACCTAGACCGGCGATTCGTTTCACTTATGATATCATACATGTTAAACTGCCACTCTCCCAAATCATCCCACCCTCTCCCTCTCCCACAGAGTCCAAAAGGCTGTTCTATACATCTGTGTCTCTTTACTGGCACAAAGACAGAAATATAGATCAATGGGACAAAATAGAAAGCCCAGAGATAAATCCACACACATATGGATACCTTATCTTCGACAAAGGAGGCAAGAATATACAGTGGATTAAAGACAATCTCTTTAACAAGTGGTGCTGGGAAAACTGGTCAACCACTTGTAAAAGAATGAAAGTAGATCACTTTCTAACACCATACGTGAAAATAAACTCAAAATGGATTAAAGATCTAAACATAAGACAAGAAACTCTAAAACTCCTAGAGGAGAACATAGGCAAAACACTCTCCAACATAAATCACAGCAGGATCCTCTATGATCCACCTCCCAGAATTCTGGGATCTTTTGAGTTTACTTTGGAGGGGCCATCACTGGCTGGAGCTCGGGACCCCCCACCAATTGGCCTCCTGCCTGGAAGTTCTGGTTTCAGAAACCATCCTCCCTTGGCTCTCACTCACCTAAAGGAATCCTGACGGCACATCTTGGCCCCAAGAGGTGATAGAGGCACAATGGTGAAGAGATGAAGGCTGCAGGCACTGGAGTCAGACTAGTTGGGTTTGATTCTTGGGCCAGCCACTTAGCAGCTAGTTCAGCATGTTCCTCAGCTCTTTGTGCCCCTGTAAATGGATATAAAAATCGTCCTTACTCATTGGGTACTTGTGAAGATTGAATGTATTAATCCTCAAAAGCACTCAAAACAGTGCTTTAGTCCACCCAGTCCTACTCAATGTGTTATTGTTAACTGATATTTCCATATTTCATCAACTCCGAGGTGGCCATTATTTTTTATGTTTTAACAACTCTATAAATGAAACGTGTAAAGTCAATGGCATCATACAATGATCAGCGGCAGCAGTTTTCTTTTTTGGAAATATGACTGGTTGTATTTTAGAATCAATGAATTCAGCATGAGACCTCCTCTTACACAGGATGTTGAGATGTCTGGTTAGCGAAGTTAAGCCATGAAGAGTGTTTGCATGTAAAGTGTGAACGCAGTACCAGATTCTGCGAAAGAAAAGTCATTGAATAAATAAGCTCTTCAGTCATCCAGGCCTGGAAGGTTGTTTGTTAACTGTTTCCAGGGCTCCGATCTGCCTCCTTATGATGCGAAGGACTTGATAGAGATCCAGAAAAGGAGCACTTGAATCTTCCCACTTTTAGGTTCAGAGCCATCATCTTTATAAAATAGATTTCTCTCTCAAATCCCTGGATGTCATCTATCTGGATAAATGCCTTCTAGAACTAAATCTCCACTAATATTTTAGTCTTTAGGGGGAAAAAAAAAGTGTTGCAAGGAGTTGATGATAGGAACTGACTGAATAGAAAAGAAGTTAATGATTTCCAATGGACATGATTTCAAAGCAATTTTTTCCTTTTGATGCAGCAAAAGCATTGCTTCCATCTGCTCCTCTGCTTGTACACAGACTCTGCATTTGATTCAAGCAGTGTGTCAGCTGTTGCCCACCAAATTCTGTACTTGATCTTCTGAGACTGATAGTACTTCTGTCTGAACAATACTAAGCTGTTAAATTAAATTTAAATCACATTTCCCCACTAATACCTATTGAAGACTTGTTTATAGTCCATCAGGCTTTAAAGCCATTTGGACATAAACTTAGTAAATAAAAACTTGATGGAGCTGCATCTGAAAATCTTTCATCTTATTTCTAGCCCTTTAAGGAGACAGTCATAAATACCTTTGGAATATGCAGACCATTAAATGGAGTAATTTTAATCTTCTTTGGCTATGCCCATCAGATTATTAATAAGTAGATGTTGAAAAGCATCAACTAAATGCCACATCATAGGGTAGATACTCGGGAGTGGAACCAAATAATTGACTTTTGGTGCTGAAATCTTTTATCACCGCTCAGGTCTACCGAAGTTCAGAGGAAATCAGAAATCTGTCATGAGTTTGAGTTTGTTATTAACTCAACTTCACCTTGCTTGGCATGTCAAAACCAGAGTGAAATATTGAAATGAAATATGAAACATATTAGGGAAGGACCTCAGCAATGAAGGACATGGGAAAGATTGATTTTTCTAGTAACTTAATTTTGATCTATGGGTGAAGCCTTGTTTTCAGCACCCAGCTAAATTTGCTTAGAACCATCTGGGTCTCTTGAAATAGATGATGTTAAACCAGCTACACCAGTTGCACACATGGTGCTTTTGTTGAGACTTTTTGTAACAGTTTGAAATAGAAAACACTGCTTTTCTTAAAAAAAAAAAAAGAGTAGTTTCATGTGATATCTAGGATAACTTTAATATTCTGTTTTGGCTAAGAGTTTATATCATTCCATTGCTTCTTGTTTCTAAAGTTTCTAACATTTTATTCAAAAAACACTTACTATTGGGAAAAATATTCTCTCATTCAATTAAGGATAAAAATTAATTAGTGACTCCTTTTGGGTATAGATTTTTGAGAGTTATGTTTTTATGCCCGGTTTCTTCTCTAGCTGCCCTGAAGACAGCCTTCTAGTACCCACTTTGTAAGTTTGCACCATGGGGTGTTGAGGGGCAGAGTGTACAATGGGTGCCGCATATCTTTACTCAGTGTACAAAAAGGAATGTCCACCATAAAGCACATTTCCAACTCTTTGCTTTATCTTGTACCAAGCCATTGCCCTACAGATAACAGTTGTTGAGTAACACTGGACAAAGTCAGAAAGTGATTCTTGAGTCAAAACATTCAGAGACTTCAACAGGTTTTTCCTGCTACACAGGTGGGGTAATGAACTTGAAGAGTCTCAAGGACAATTAGCAACAGCCTTGAGAGATAGAGGAGCTGTGGCCATTTTCAACAGATTTTACATTTACTCTTCTTGTCCCCAGTCATTATTCTAAACTGACAAGGATGTGTAGCTTCTGGTTTAAAGACTGTTCCCTCGGGTGTTCCTTATTCCCTAGAGGTCTTAGTAAATTCTTATGTTTTAAAGATTCTTGCACTTGGCTTTTCCTTATTCCCTTGGGACAGTTTTAAGAAAGACAATAAATGTTCTGAACGAAATACTTGATATAAACTACCTATCCCAGTTCCTTCAGGTAATAGATGTTTAGTAAATACCAATGCTCTTCCTCCATCCTTTCATCATAACCTCCCAGCAGGAACCCGAGGCGACCTTTATTTTGCATTGAAAGGAGAAGATGATCTCAATAACGCATTAATTCATCATACAAGAAACATTTATTGAGCATCTGTTTTGTACCAGGAGTTGTCAGTTTGGGGAGACAAATACTGTCATAGCAGTGTGATGTGATAGGTGCTCCAGAGAACACAAGGTGGAAGATGAGACTGAAAAGAAAGGCAGGATCGCTGTGCCAGGAGGGACTAGTTGAGAAAACAGGAGATTTGCAATAGGTCAGATGAGAGAGAATGCAGCCCAAAATTTAAAGCACTGACAGAAGAAATAGAAGAGGATTAATTAGGAAGAGGGAGAAACATCAGTGCCTAACTGGATTTGAGAATGGGTTGGGGACAGCTGGCTCTGGGGTCTGGCAAGATTCAAGGTTTTGTCATGGAGCAGTGGTGGTATCACCAACTAAGACAAGGGATTGTTTTAAGTGGTTTGGGAGAGGTTGGTGAGTTCAGTTTTGGTCTAAGCCCAAGAGCTGCATTTACTGAGCCCGTGTGCTGCAGCTTCTGAGGCCCACATGCCCAGAGCCCATGCTCCCCATCAAGTGAAGCCACCACAATCAGAAGCCCGAGCACTGTAGCTGGAGAGTAGCCCCTGCTCAGCACAGCTAGAGGAAGCCCAAGGGCAGCAACGAAGACCCAGAGCAGCCCCTCACCCCCACCCCTGCAAAAAAAAAAAAAAATATATATATATATATATAAAGAAATTGGACCTGTAAATCCAAAGCTGAGACCTAGAGATAGAGATTTTAAGTCACAAAGCAAAGGTAGTTCAAAACCATAGAAATAGAAAATATTACCCAAAGGATATGTGAGGGGTAAGGAAAGAAAGTGTCATCAATGATAGTAGCAACAGAGTTCAGGAAGATAGAATTTAAAGGTCTTTTGAGATTGAGAAATAAGATGGTCATTAGTGACCTTTATGAAAATGAGTGAAATGGTAGCAGCGGAACCCAGCTTGCATTGTACCAAAGAGGAATTCTGAAATGGTTGGCTGTGGAAAGAGGAAAAGAAATTGAATCCGAATGAGACTCAGGATTGAGGGGAGAAGCCTATGGAAGACTTCCCATCTTGGTGGAAAGTCATGTTCATGTTCAAATGCCTCTCCTCTGTTCTAAACACTTAGGAATAAAAAATAAAATTTTTAAAAAAGAAAACCAAAATGATATAGCTAGAGTCATGGAAACAGGACAGAGATTCAGGAGGGTTGGAATGCATGGAGTGGCTGGACTGTGAGTGTAGGGGCAGGTGTTTGTGGGTCTTATAAGACAGTGGGTTGAAAAGTGCTTCATACAAACAAGGGATGAGAGCCAGATTCAGTGTTTGAAGAGGATGAAAGCATCTCTCTTGGTAAAAGGGAGGCTGAAAGCATCTTCTCTGATTGCTTCCTGAGCCACAGCTTAAAAGTACTGGTTTTGCTCTTGGAAGGCAATGGTAAAACCAAACCTAACAACTGATGTGAAGAGTGGGAGATGAGTTGGAGATGGAGAAAGATAGCACCAACCAAAAAAAAAAAAAAGAAGAAGAAGAAAAAAAGAAGCTTCCCACTCAAAAAGACCCCCAAACCAACTGTTAAGAAAGATAGCCAGAGACTTCCCTGTTGGTCCAGTGGCTAAGACTCTGGGATCCTAATGCTGGAGGCTCAGGTTCAATCCCTCTTCAGGGCAGATCCCACGTGCTATTAAAGCACAATTAAAGACTCCAAGATCCCACATGCCACAATGAAGACCCGGCGCAACCAAATAAATTTTTTTTTTAAAAAAAAAAAAAGAAGAAGAAGAAAAAAAGAAGCTTCCCACTCAAAAAGACCCCCAAACCAACTGTTAAGAAAGATAGCCAGAGACTTCCCTGTTGGTCCAGTGGCTAAGACTCTGGGATCCTAATGCTGGAGGCTCAGGTTCAATCCCTCTTCAGGGCAGATCCCACGTGCTATTAAAGCACAATTAAAGACTCCAAGATCCCACATGCCACAATGAAGACCCGGCGCAACCAAATAAATTTTTTTTTAAGAAATATGTATCTATATTTTTTTTAAAAAGGAAGATAGCCACTATAATCAATAAAACATGAATTGAGTGCAAATTTTAAAACTTTTTAGATGGCTCTGATTAAAATAATATGTTTGTGCTGCTCAAAGAAGAAAATAAGGAATTAATGTCCATTTTAAAAAGATGAGGGAATTCCCTGGCAGTTCAATGGTTAGAACTCTGCATTTACTGCCGAGGGCCTGGGTTCAACCCCTGGTTGGGGAACTAAGATTCCACAAGCAATCCATGTTGTGGCCAAAGACAAGAAAAAGAGAAATTAAGAAACAGAACTTACAAAAAAAGAAATGAAGATTTGAAAAAGAAGCAATTAGAAATTCCTGAAATGAAAGACTCCATGGATAACATAAAATCTAGACACAACTAAAGACATAATGAGTATAAATTGGAAGATGGTATTTAGGGATACCTAAAGAAACATAAAACAGTTCTAAAAAATAAATAGCTAACAGTACAATCACTATGGAGAACAATATTGATAAAATATTATAAATCAACTTTTGACTGTGAAATGCTGAGAGGAAGGAGCCAGAAGGTGAGTGAGAGTTTAGAAATAGAAGAGGAAGGGCCTGTTCCCAGAAGTCAGAGGGTGAATGGTCTTCATGAGCCCCTAAAAAAGAAAATGAAAATCAGAGGGCAGAGAGCAGGGCAGGTAAAGGGCAGGTAAGGCTATGTCTACAGGGAAGGGAAAGTCACTGGCCTTACACTTGATGGGCTCCAGTTTCCAGTAACGTGAGAAGAAAGGTCATCTACTGAAAGGGAAGGAGACAGGGAAAAGGACTTAGGGCCGAGGAGGAAGGTCAAAGATAACCTGAAAAGGAAATGGATAAAGGAACCAACTCCAGAAGAGAAAAAGGATCACTTGAACGTTCGGCAGTCTGGTGATTTGGGGAAATTCTGAGTAAGCTGTGCCACCAGCCTAAGTATCGGTGTTATTTTCCCAGCTGCGCTTTGCAGCCTGCATGTCAGGGCAGAGGAAATGGTGAAATTAACTCAAGGTTTGCTTTCAGGGAGGTTCAGCAGGGTATGGAAAAATGGAGTGAGAAAGCGAAGGTCATTGTGAGCCGTGAGTCCATTGGAGGCTCTCGGGGATCAGAGAACTAAACCAGGTCAAGAAGGAAGGGTCCCGGGAATGAAAAGATTGAGTCTGAGTTTAAGAAAGCGGTACCTAGAGTTTTCAGATTTCAGAAGTGGACTAATTCCAGAAGATTCAAGTCCAGAGTGGAACTTGGGGAGGGAGAGGAAGTGGGAGAGGAGATCGAAGGGAGGTAAAGGTCATTGGAGGAGAAGTGGAAGAGGAATTAGGAGGCTGAGCCTGTGGTGTTGCGTGGGTTGTCCATGTGGACACTGAGATCAGAGATGTGGGCATGAGTTGGGGTAAAGCAGAACCTGGAATGTGGTCCATGGTGTTCTCTGACGTGAGGGGCCTGGGGTGTTCAGATCAGTGGTCTGTAACTAATACCGGTCAACATGACCATGCGGCTAGAAAGCATGAGGCTAGAGAGGAGGGGACCTCCACACACAAAGCACCAATCATTCTACAAATGACCACTATAATCTCTAGAAATTTTAATGTGCTTTTGACTTTTCTCTCAAGCATCTTCTGAAAGTGGTTGTATTAGCAATTCTAAATACACTGCCTCTTCAATACTGAGCTCTGTATTCTGCGGGAGCACATCTCTTGTACTTCAGGCTGGTGACCCAGCTTGTTACAGACATGTGCCAGCCCACAGGGGCTGTGGTGTTTGCTGGGTGACAGACCCTGTACTGTGCTGTGCTTAGTCGCTCAGCCATGTCTGACTCTTTGAGACCCCATGGACTGTAGCCCACCAGCCTCCTCTGTCCATGGAGATTCTCCAGGCAAGAATACTGGTGTGGGTTGCCATGCCCTCCTCCAGGGGCTCTTCCCAACCCAGGGACTGAATGAACCCAGATCTCCCATATTGCAGGCTGATTCTTTACAATCTGAGCCACCAGAGCTTGTGGGTTCCTTCGGCCAATCTAAGCAGTAATCACAGAATTCAGTAGTCCTCTCAACTTTTCCTCAGACTCCAAAGTCTAGAATCAGAGCCACTTGCTGACTTGGGGGGTGATGGGAGGGCCCCACCTAATGGCCCGTTTGCAAAGTACAGGTGGAACAAAGCAGCTCTTTGATGCCCCTTTCCCCAGCAAAAGGAAGGCAAAGAAGGTGGAGGGTTAACCAGCAGACCCCAACCAGGAAATAACTTCTTCAAGAATGAATGCCCATAGTGGTAATAGTAATCATTGTCACCTTCATCATCGTGAGGTAAGTCATGTGGATAATGGCTAGTGATGGTGATGATGACAATGACAGTTCTGTGGATATTCTCAGGAATATTTACTGAGCATGAACCTAGCATCCTGCTAACCTGTTATAGCCATGATCTTATTCAGTTCTGTTCAGTCGCTCAGTCATGTCTGACTCTTTGTGACCCTGTGGATTATAGCACACCAGGCTTCCCTGTCCATCACCAACTCCCGGAGCTTGCTCAAACTCATGTCCATCAGGTCGGTGATGCCATCCAGCCATCTCATCCTCTGTTGTCCCCTTCTCCTCCTGCCTTCAGTCTTGCCCAGCATCAGGGTCTTTTCCAATGAGTCAGTTCTTCGCATCAGGTGGCCAAAGTATTGGAGCTTCAGCTTCAGCATTAGTCTTTCCAATGAATATCCTGGACTGTTTCCAACCAGGATGGACTGGTTGGATCTCCTTGCAGTCCAAGGGACTCTCAAGAGTCTTCTCCAACACCACAGTTCAAAAGCATCAATTCTTCTGCGCTCAGCTTTCTTCATGGTCTAGCTCTCACATCCATACATAACTGCTGGGAAAACCATAGCTTTGCCCAGACGAACTTTTGTCGGCAAAATAATGTCTCTGCTTTTTAATATTCTGTCTAGGTTGATCATAGCTTTTCTTCCAAGGAGCAAGCATCTTTTATTTCATGGCTGCAGTCACCATCTACAGTGATTTTGGAGCCTAAGAAAATAAAGCCTGTCACTATTTCCATTGTTTGCCCATCTATTTGCCATGAAGTGATGGGCTGGATGCCATGATCTTCGTTTTCTGAATGTTGAGTTTTAAGCTAGCTTTTTCATTCTCCTCTTTCACCTTCATCAAGAGGCTCTTTAGTTCCTCTTTACTTTCTTGCCATAAGGGTGGTGTCATCTGCATATCTGAGGTTATTGATATTTCTCCCAGCAGTCTTGTTCCAGCTTGTGCTTCATCCAGCCCGGCATTTCGCATTAGGTACTCTGCATATAAGTTAAATAAACAGGGTGACAATATACAGCCTTGGCATACTCCTTTCCCAATTTGGAACCAGTCTGTTGTTCCTGGTCTGGTTCTAACTGTTGCTTCTTGACCTGCATACAGATTTCTCAGGAGGCAGGTAAAGTGGTCTGGTATTCCCATCTCTTGAAGAATTTTCCACATTTTATTGTGATCCACATAAAGACTTTGGCATAGTCAATAAAGCAGAAGTAGATTTTTTCTGGAACTCTCTTGCTTTTTCTATGATCCAATGGATGTTAGCAATTTGATCTCTGGTTCCTCTGCCTTTTCTAAATCCAGCTTGAGCATCTCGAAGTTCTCGGTTCATGTACTGTTGAAGCCTTGCTTGGAGAATTTTGAGCATTTCTTTGCTAGCATGTGAGATGCAATTATGGTAGTTTGAATATTCTTTGGCATTGCCTTTCTTTTGGGTTGGAATGAAAACTGACCTTTTCCAGTCCTGTGGCCACTGCTGAGTTTTCCATATTTGCTGACATATTGAGTGCAGCACTTTTACAGCATCATCTTTTAGGACTTGAAATAGCTTAGCTGGAATTTCTAACTTCACTAACTTTGTTCATAGTGATGCTTCCTAAGGCCCATTTGACTTCACATTCCAGGATGTCTGGCTCTAGGTGAGTGATCACACCATTGTGGTTATCTGGATCATGAAGATTTTTTTTTTGTATAGTTCTTCTGTGTATTCTTGCCACCTCTTCTTAATATCTTCTGCTTCTGTTAGGTCCATATCGTTTATGTCCTTTATTGTGACCAACTTTGCATGAAATGTTCCTTGGCATCTCTAATTTTCTTGAAGAGATCTCTAGTCTTTCTTATTCTGTTGTTTTCCTCTATTTCTTTGCATTGATCACTTAGGAAACCTTTCTTATCTCTCTTGTTATTCTTTGGAATTCTGCATTCAAATGGGTATGTCTTTCCTTTTCTCCTTTGCCTTTAGCGTCTCTTCTCAGCTATTTGTAAGGCCTCCCCAGACAATCATTTTGCCTTTTTGCATTTCTTTTTCTTGGGGGTGGTCTTGATTACTGCCTCCTGTACAATAGCACAATCCTCCATACATGGTTCTTCATGCAGACTCTTCAGGCAGAGGGCCTACTGTCAAGGGAGCACTGGACCAGGAGTCCTGACGCCTGCGTGCGTGCTCAGTCAGTCATGTCTGACTTTGTGACCACATGGACTTCAACGCTCCAGGCTCCTTTATCCCTGGGATTTTCCAGGCAAGAATACTAGGGTGGGTATTCCAGGCAAGAATACTAGGGTGCCATTTCCTCCTCCAGGGGATCTTCCCAAATCAAGGATCAAAACCACATTACCCGTGTGTCCTACATTGACAAGCAGATTCTTTACCACTGAGCCACCTGGGACACCTCCCATGATCTTATTAAATCCTCAAAAGTGTTATTATCCCCATTTTACAGCTGAGAACTTAGGGTTCATGAGAGCAAGTGGCCTGCACACGGTAAGAGCTAGCAAGTGTCAGACCTGGAACTTGATTCTAAGTTGGTTTAGTCTCAAAGCTCTCATATAATGAATATACTCTCTTTGCCTCTAAAAATAAGAGTTATGAGACTGTGTGTGTGGAATCTGCTGCCTGAGTTTTTAAAGCCTGGTTAAAGGTTTAAATTTTCACTGTGAGGTAAGGGAAATAGTCCTTCCCATGTTACAGAAGCAGTGTCCAAAAACAACTTTTTTTCTCTTTCCAAGTTTTTCAGAACAGTAGATTTTCCTGAAAGGAATCATCGTGTTAATGATATCCTTTGTCATCTCAGTTTTTTCAAAAACTCTATTAGTAGGAATTTCTCAGTGGTTTAGAGCCTAATAACGCATGTTTATCAGCTGGGATAGACAGAGAGATTGATTTCCAACCCTATCTTCAGTTTTTGTGTAAAATATCTTCTAATATGAGTGGTGGGACAGAGCTGGGTCATCTCGAATCTGGCTCCAGTCAGATGCGTGTGCATGCTCAGTGTTGTCCGACTCTGTAACCCCACGGATTGTAGCCTACCAGGTTCTTCTGTCCATGGTATTTTCCCAGCAAGAGTACTGGAGTGGGTTGCCATTTCCTTCTCCAAAATAATTATGGAATGCTTCACTAATTTGCATGTCATCCTTGTGAAGGGGCCATGCCAGTCAGTTACGTTGGGATTAGAAGGTCAGGATGTTCAGCCAGTAGAAGGATGCTGGTGGCACATACAGAAAGGGATAAAAAAAAATGACTAGATTCTGAGAAGAAGATGTAGATGGGAAAGAGACCGGCCCCAGAGACAAAGGCAAAGGAAATCAGTTAAAGATAAACCCAAGGGCTCCTTGAAGCAGCACAGCCGAACCAAGAATTCTATTCCTAGAGCCCAGTGTCTGAACAATTTATTTTCCCTATCTTAGTCACATGCCTTTCTCAGCTGAGATCAAGTGCCAAAGGACATCTCAAAATACCCACAGCCAAACCTACTCAGCCTATCTCGCCACATGGAGAGAGAGACCACTCTGCAAAAGCCTTTGTCCTGAATTGTTTATGGATTTTCCATAGTCTGTGCGATACTTTGGATATATGCCGCCTGCCAACTGGCAGCCGCCATCCAGCCTGGGGACAGACCTTGCCCTCTAGGCTGGAGAGTCTTCATTGGGTTTATTGTGACTTTTCCCTGTTTTGCATATTCATCCTGAAAACCTCCCAGTCTTTTCTTAATGAAGATTTTAGTTAGGAGAAATTGCATTAGTGGGCTCATGTATTTCTGTCATTCCTTCTCTATTATGTTAATGGTTATGAAGGTAGTACAGTAAGTCCTTGTATTTGTTTTGGGCTGTGCCTGGGAGTCATATGGACAATAAAACAATAAGTAATGGGCAGGAAAACAGCTCTTAAAACCAGGTCGGAAAACTCCACCAGCACTAGACAGAAAAATGGCTTTGGCAGTTACCAGGAAATCAAGTGAGTTCAGTTGGCATTCATAGGGCTCCTATTAGGTACCAGCACCCAGGCATGGTACCTGACATTTAAAGGGTATTATCTCAGTGAACATTCACAACATCTCAAGGGTAGGTATGGTTATAATCAGTTTGCAGATGAGGGCACTGCTGCCAAGAGAAGTTTAAATAAATTGCTCAAGGCCGCACAATTACTAACCGATAAAACTGAGGTCCCCCTCAGTCTTCTGATTGTGTATTCTTTGCTCTTTCCACACTCCACCTCAGCTGGCAAGAAGCAGATCCTAAGGCCAGAGTGGACCTCAGTGGGAAAGCATCAGATGGAAGCTTTCTGCCCTAAGCAGGCTCCTCTAAATTAATAGAACAATGGACGATGGGGGATAAATGAGGGAATTATTCAGCAATTGGTTTAAAAAGTCTTCAGTATGTAAACAGATCTTACGTAAGTCATGAAAAATGGGGTTGAGAGAAATGAGAGATGAGAGTAAAGAGATAAAAATGTTTTCTTTATCAAGCCTTGGAGAAAAACACTCTTTCCTCAAACACCCAACGTGGTATTTCTCTGTCTCCTTTTCTAATTGCTAAGACAAGTGACCCTTTTATACCCAAATTTAAATGTCTTTAAAGAGATGTTTAAAGAATGAAGCATTGCATTGAAAACCATCTTTTCTTAAAAGCTCCACGAAGCACCCTTATATTTTGCCAAGTGGCCATGAAGAGAAAAGGTATGTAAATGCAGGCTGGAGGTGCCTGGCCCACACTTGGAAGACCAGGGTAGAATAAGGACCCTTTGCCTGGAAGACTATATGTCCATTTCAGAAATATTTTTGAAGCTGAGCTTCATAATGGAAACGCTGACACAACCTGCTATCAGCAACCACGATATTAAACAGGCACCGAGCCAGCAGCAGTGGCTGGAGCCAGGGAGGAGAGATTAGCATCACAAGTAAGAGATTTTAGGCTCTGAGCCAGGAGAGGTTTTTTTTTTGTTGTTTTTTTTTTCATTAAACAAATAATAATAAAAAGAGAAAGAACCAAAAAAAAAAAAAAAAAGAGGAAAGATAACAAGAGAATTCTTATTTAGCAACCCTTTCTCAGGTGGTTCTCCTGCAGTATCCAGATAAGCATAAAAACAAACCGCTATCTTGTTTGAAAATTTGGCCAGTTGCTTGACCTTAAAATGGTCTTGGTGGAAACCCTTCCAAACAGCCCTCCTCAGCTGTCCTCGGTTGGCCCACGTGCAGGATGGGGTATGTTATCTTCAACAGAGGGAAGTAGTGGTCAGCAAGGTCCACTTTCCACTTGGAGCTGGAGGAAGTTCCATTTGAGCAAAAATTCAGAGTTGCTACCTTCTTTCCCTGCAGAGCTCTAAGTAAGAAATGTGCAGGAGATGGAAGCGACTCCCCAGAAGGGTGAGCCTCAATCATGGGGCCCAATAAGACCTCTTGTAAGACAGCTTTTTTTTCTAACAAGCTGCTTCCTGTGGGGTGCCGCCTTTTGAGATTTTAGGAGATGGAGCCAGCCCTGGGGTTTCATGATGCCTCAGAGTTGAGGTAGCATTTTCTAAGAGATCCATGGGACTGGCCAGCCCCATCCAGGGCATGCGGACAGGCAGGCCGGTGTTCTCTTTTGCAAGTACAGTAACTCTTGAGAGTGGGTGCTGTGCTCAGTTTTCCTGTTGGCAGTTGCTTCTGGCATTTTAGCAGCTTTCTCCAAACTAGCAAAATGATTGATTGGTTATGACTTTCTTTTAAACTTTTTATTTTAAAAAATGTCAGATCTGCAGAGAAGTTGCAAGAATAGCACAACGATTCTAGATATTCACCCATGGTTAAGCTTTTCTACATCTACTTTATCTCTCTTCCTAAATATTAACACATTATTATTATTATTATTTCCAGAATTCTCTGAGATTAAGTTGCAAACATCACTCACCTTAAGGACTTCAGTGTGCATGTCCTAAGAACAGGGACTTTCTCTGACATGGTCACTCTGCAGTAAATTCTGGAAATTTAGCCTTGACGCAATATTATTATCTGATACTGAGTCATATTTTTGTTGTTGTTCAGTTGCTCAGTTGTGTCTGACTCTTTGCAACTCCATGGACCAGGCTTCCCTGTCCTTTACCATCTCCCAGAGCTTGTTCAAACTCATGTCCATTGAGTCAGTGATGCCATCCAACCATCTCATCCTCTGTCGTCCCCTTCCTCTCCTGCCTTCAGTCTTTCCCAATGTCAGGGTCTTTTCTAATGAGCTGGCTCTTTGCATCAGGTGAGCAAAGTATTGGAGCTTCAGCTTCAGCATCAGTCCTTCTAATGAATAGTCAGGGTTTATTTCCTTTAGGATTGACTGATTTGATCTCCTTGCAGTCCAAGGGACTCCCAACACCACAGCTCAGAAGCATCAATTCTACCGATTGTCCTGCTCATGTATTCTATAGTGAACAACCGTAGAAAACCTTCATGATTTGTGTTTTCATCCAAGCACACTCATTATGTTTAGTGGTTATTTTTTTTGGACTTCTTTAATCTGGAGCAGTTTCTCTACTTTTCTTTGTCTTTCATGACACTGGCATCTTGAAAAAACACAGGCCATTTTAGGGGATGTCCTTTCTTGGGTTTTCCTAGTTGTGGTCTCATGCTTAAATTCGGACTTGCATTTTCAGAAACTCTATAGAAGCAACATTGGGTCTTGGTGAACTTTCACAATGTCCTTCCCTGACATGTGCGATTCTCCTGTTTTATTTTCTGGCCTTTGAGGAGACTGTGGCCTCCTTCAGTTTTCCAGTATTTATCATGGAGCTGGAGTTGAAGGGCCACTGTGTGGGGTCTTCATTGGCCGAAGCTCAGGCTAATGTCTTCTAAGACTGGAGAAGAAATTGTGGCTGCCTGACCCGAGAGAGAGAGCAGGAAAAATCCCAAAGCAGGGGCTACAACGGACTTCTGAGCTGACCTCTAACTCTGCAAACTGCTGATGAAGCCCTAACAGGCAACTTCAGAGCAGAAGTGGATCTGATAGGATTTGAGGAAACAGAGGCCAAATTCTTTCCCTCCATTTGTCTTTTGTACCCAAGCTGCTGAGCTGGAGAATTCCATTTGGATGCTTTTCTTCCTAAATAGTATGTCCACCCTATCTTCTCCTTTTTACCTGCTGTTACCCTAACTTAGCTTCTTACCTCTTTGTAAAACAGTCTCTCACTAAAGCCATCTCCCACAAAGCTGCCTGAGGGAAGATCCATTTAGACCCCAAATGTGATCATGTCGCAGTGGCCTCCACTGCCAGGATGAATTCCATCTCACCACTCCTTCCCTCTACGGTTTCTTAATATCGTACTCCCTGCCTCAAACTATTATTTCCCAAGCATCAGATGTTTATAGAATCTTCAACATCGCCTGGGAGTTTGTTAAAACCTCAGGCCCTACCCCAGGCCTTCTGAACCAGACCTGCATTTTAGCAAGTTTCCCCGGGTAATTTACATGCACATCAGGAAGTGCTATTTAGAATATGCTGGAAAGATCTTACCTTGCCCCTCAGGCTCTTGCTGTTGTTGGTTTTGAGGCTTGAGCCTCAAACTGTTCTTTCATCAAGGGATTCAGTGTCTAAAATTAAATTTTGCAATTATTTTTTCCAATTTGCAAGAAAGAAGGAAATTTCATGAATGGACTTTTTCTCAATTTTTCTTTTTTCTCACACAATTTTTTTTTTTCTAAACTTTGACATCTGCTACTACTTGTTGGCTAACATGATGTGACCTGCTAGCAGTCAACAAAAGGAACCAACTACCAGCAAACAAAGGTTAACTAACGTTAAAACTCAACGTTGGTGGTATTTAGACCAACAGTTCAGTTCCACAGCAGGAGGAAATAATAAGAAAAAACTTAACTGTTGAGCTTTGATTATATATGAGACATTGAAAGGCTGAGGGTTGCACTGATGAATGAGATACAATTTGCTGTAGCCTTTTGCCTACTTGGGGACCACTAGGCTCATAGTACTGGGACAGTTAGAGGGACTAGAGTCTTTGGAGTGCTACCTATCCTTATTTGTAGAATTCAGTGAAATAAAAGCCTTTTGCTGGTTCACCTGTCAAGTTTATCTTCCGTGTCCAGACAGCTGTCTAAAACAGTGCAGCCAGGACATTGCTCCGGATTCTCCAATGTAATGGTTTTTTAAAACAAAAATCACAGTAAGTCTGTTGCCACTTGCTTGATTTCGCTTTCCTTGGAGAGATTTCAAAAGCCAGGAGCTGAAAGATAATTGTGGCAACCTTGAGTGTTAATGACTTATGAGCTTCTAATTTAACCAAAGTAGCAACAGCTGAGACAAACCACTTACTAGAAGTAGTGTTTCCCCTGACAGGTCCGTCAGGGAGATATGCATCGTGATTTCTGGGAGCCCTAGAATTTAACCATAACCAAAAGTTATGCAGAATAATGAATTATACATGTGATTGCTTTACTAAAATATTATCAAAAAAGGCTTGGTATGGCTTGGCATGACCTTGAAAGATGAGTTGATGTGAGTCAGGCAGATAGGGTTGGGGAGGAGCCTTTAGGGCAAAAAGATGAGCAAAAGCCAGGGTGTGGAAAGTTGAAATAGTGAGTTGTTAGGAAGTTTGACACTCAGAGGGGTGAGTGGGGAGCGCCTCGAGCAAAGATGAGAGAAAGGAAGAATACCAGGCAACATGAGTTGACAGGTTGAGGCAGGTATACCAATTCCGTACATTTGTGTAACATTTTGGAGTTTGCAAAGTACTTTCATGCCTGTTTATCTTAACTGGTGGTGACTGCTCAGTGAAGGGGCAAGATACATAGAGACCTCACTTCTGGATGATGAAATGGAGGTCTGAAGGAACTTCTGGGCTGACACAACTCATGAAACCAGGATTAGACCCAGATATTTTGATTCTTAGGGTCTGCCCTTCCCACAATAAACTGATATGTTCCAGGGGCAACAAAGAAACCATGCTAGCATAGTGGGAAGAAAACTCAAGGGTAGATATAATAGATGGGTGGATGATGGAAACCTGAATCTCAAGAGAAAGGATATTAGGGATTCTGCAGTTGTCCAGGTGAGATAGAGACAAAGGTCTGTCAAGGAGATGGATTGGTGAGATATGGAGACAGATATAGAGGAATTCCGAGAACTTACTACCTGACTACATGCAAGAATACGAAAGAAAGAAGAGCCTAGGATGGCACCCAAGTTTTTACCTTGGATGATTCAAGGACCATAAGAGGAAGAGAGGAAGGGCAGATTCAAATCTTGGAGCCAAGGGGTTAGTGATGAAGACAATAAGTGTAACTTGGAATGCGTTAATTTTTTTGGTAATTTTAATTTTATTGGCATATGGTCAATTTACAGTGTGGTTAGTTTCAGGTGTACAGCAAAGTGATTCAGTTATATATATATATATAATTTATATATTATTTATATATATATTCGTTGTGTTTTAGATTCTTCTCTCATAGAGGTTATCCAAAAATGTTGAGCTGAATTCCCTGTGCTACATAGTAAGTCCTTGTTGGTTATCAGTCTTATATATAGTAGTGATAGCAGCATGTGCATGTTCACCCCAAGTTCCTGATTTATCCTAAACACACACACACACACACACACACACACACATTTCGTCTTTGGTAACCATTTTTGTTGTTTAGTCACTAAGTCACATCTGACTCTTTGTGACCTTGTGGACTGCAGCACGCCATGCTTCTCTGTCCTGAACTATCTCCTGGAGTTTTGGTAACCATAAGTTCATAATCTTGAATATATTAATTTTGAGTAAAACCAGAGACTGGTATCCAATAGGCAGTTGATACCAAAGGTCTGGAATTCAGGAATAGTGTCGGGGGTGTACAAGAGATTTGTTAGGTCGTTAGCAATAAAAGGTTAACATTTTATTACAAGTGTTTACTGTAATATAAACAGTGTGAAAAAAAAACAGAAAAGACAAAAAAGGAAACGTCTTAAACACTTAATAGTGGAAAGTGGTTCATTTATGCTACGACTGCATAATGGAAAGGATTCATGCCTTAAAAATAAGTGCTAGCCTTGTGATTTTTTTCCCCTCTTAGTGATACTAACAGACCACCAGGGTACTTACCACCAGGTCAAAATAAAGTGGGTGTTACCTGTCATTAACCAAAATTCCAGAAATAGAGAACTGATTGAAATAAAAAGGTATGTATTGGACTTCATCCTGGGAGTCACAGATTCAAAGAAGTATTTGAATTGTATTCCGCCAGACTACAAAATGGGGAAGGCTTATGAAAGCAAAAAGCTGCAAGATTACAGTGAGTTTACATGAACTGTTTCTCAAGAATTGTAATTGGAGCCGGCAAGGAGTAAGCATGTTTGGTAAGGACAGATTGGTTGAGATCTGAATGGTTGCATGGGTAGAAAGGGAGACCTTGAGACCATAAGGTTGCAGCTGGCAGGTGTTGTTTTGAGTATGGCTGGCAGTGTCCTTGGGTCAGGTACAGTTCAAAGAAAGTTCAGGTTCTCAGTGGTGCAGAGACATGTCTGAGACCGGATTCTCCATGGCCACTGGGCTCCATTTTTTCCGCCTAAACTGCAGTTACTCCATTTTAATTTCCATTTGTCATCACTGCTTTATGTCATCGTGTCCTCACTGCTGCCTGGTGAGGCAGGAGCCAATACTGCCCTTCCTTCACAGTCGAGGAGAGTAAGGTCAGGTCAGCCTCAGCAGCAACCCCAGGTCGCCCAGCCGAGCCACGGAGCCCAGTCTGCCGACTCTGGAGTCTGGGCTCATTACCACTGCGTTGTATCTTCTCTTGCCACAGTTTTCTGGTTCTGTATTCCATAATAAAGAAGCACACAGGAACAACAGGCCCTGTCGAGGGCCTCTGGTCTAATTATGCCGTGAGCTGGAACGGCGCTCAGGAAGCAGCCCCCTCCCTTCTGCTGGCCCCTGTCTGCCTTACCCACGCCTCGTGAGCTCCTTCTGGAGCCTCTGGTCAGCTGCCCAGGGCAAGTCTGTGGAGCTCGGCCAGAAGCCTTGCCTAGTCCCAACTTTGCCTTGGAGAGGCATTTAACACCAGTCCAGGCAAAAGGAAAAGCCAAACACAGCACAACCTACCAGGAAAATGTAACCGTTTGTTCCTCGATTTTGTTTTTTCTGACAGTAGATGCAATCTATCAGGATTCCTAAGTGGGTTTGGGCTGGTGCCCATTTCATTGTGCCTCCAGAAAGGCATGCCAGGAATGAGCTAGAAAGAGACACAAGGTCCTGAAGTACCTCAGGACGCTCATTTTGGGAACAAGAGAAGGAAACTGTGGCCTCTAGAGTGTAAGACTGCTGGCAGCCTTCTTGGGACTCTCGGCATTGTTTTTTGCCTTCCAGGTGTGGCTGCCAGACCAGGTGCAGGCCTCAGCAAGCCATCTACCTCAGCATTTCAGTCCCTTCCCTCCAGGCTGAGTTAGTAGCTCCTCTGTGGAAGAAAAGAAGTACAGGTGGTTTTTGCATGTCAGGAATGTTACCTCTCTGTGCAAAGGATTCATTGTTTGGCTCAAAAAGGTTTCAAGAAGGACAGAATCCACATCACCTTGACAAACACTGAGGCTAGTGAGGGCTGGCCCATCTTGAGCCCCAGAGCGTTTCCAGATGAAATAGCCATACTTCAACTTGCGGGAAAACCAGCAGTTCTAGTTCCCGGAGACCACCCTGTGAATTAAAATTGGAAGGAACAAGGAGAAATTGAAACTATTTTAAGCTCGGCTTCTGGGACTTATTTTAGGAAGCATTATTGATCATACTGCAGGGAAACCATGTGTGTTCTCAGCTACCAGGAGCCAGTATCCACATGTGCCCGTGTGAAGTATTGGTTTGATCTCATGACACAGCCTATAGGGTCCAAAGGGGGCTGTGGCCACAGAAGGAATTCAGGTTGAGCCTGTTCTGTGCTGAAATCAGACGGAGCTTATAAAAAGAGCCTTGTTACAGCTGCCCTGGGAACCGTAACTTAGAAGCATTTTTGTGCCATTAAAGCCTTTTCAGTAAATGAATTGAGTCACAGCGTTTGTGACCCTTCTGGGTTGTTTTAATAACTTTTTTGTTCCTTTCTTAATTAGTTACCATGATCAGAGAACCTTATGAGAACACCGTTTTGCCAGTCCGAATCTTTTTCTCAGCAGTCACCATGTCACTTTGATTACTGTCTCTTGAACTTTCTTCACCCTTTATCTCACCCAGATGAACCAGAGGTCACCATTGTTTCCTGCGTGGGACTTCAGGTCACAGCACCAAATGGCTCTCAACTCTCTACTAGTTTTGCTGGCGCTGTTTCTAGATACGTGTCCTAGGATAGAAAGAAGCATTCTTTTATTCAAAGGGAGCACACTGGGAGTTCATATCCACTGTGTTATGTCCTTTAACCCTTAGGTCTCTGCCCTGCCCCTTCCCCAGGCATCGTTTCCTCTTACATCTCTCTGTGTTCTCAGCCTCAGGCGTTTATCAGCAGCTTTTGGTTTTGAACTTCACTGATGAGCAACATCCTACATTACCCTTTCCTTCATTTCCACTGTTGTCATCAGGTTTCTGCCTGTTGTTTTTGAATTTTCTGCAACCTTTGAGGTGGGTGGAGAAAGGAAAAGGACAAATCTCCACCAGCGGTCAATGTTAAAAAAACAGTTGTTTCTGACACTTGGTGAAGACAGGCTGACTTCAGGGTGTTGGCGTGGTTGAGTTCCGGGTTGCAGACTGCAACTTCTCCCTGTGTCCTCACATGGAAGAAGAGTCTAGGTGCTACCACTGTTTAGTCACTCAGTCATGTCTGACTCTTTGCGATCCCATGGACTGTAATCCGCCAGGCTCCTCTGTCCATGGGGTTTCCCAGGCAAGAATACCTAGAGTAAGTTGCCATTCCCTCTTCACTGGGGACCTCCATGGAGTCTTTTTTTCTGAGGGATCTTTTTTATAGAGCACTAATCCCATTATGAGAGCTCTACCCTCATGACGTAATCATCCTCCCAAAGGCTGCATCTGCTGATACTGTCACACTGGACGTTAGTTTTCAACCAATTTGGGACAGAGAGATACAAACATTAAGTCCATAGCAATCTTTTAACTACAACATCTGCAAAGAACCTATTTCCAAATAAGGTCACATTCTGAGGTTTGGGGTGGGCATGAATTGGGGGGAGATACTAGTCAATTTGTTTTGAGAGTATTGATTCATCTGCTCATAAAGAAAAACTAACATAACATCCTATAACCCAGCCCTCCCACTCCTGAATATGTACCCTAAAGAAGTGAAAACTTGTATTTACACAAAAATGTATCCACAAATACTTTTAACAGCTCTCGTCATAATTCTCCCAAACTATAAACGGGGGAATTAACAAATTGCTATACATTCGTACAGTGGAATACTACTTAGCAAGAAAAAGGAATGCACTTTGATTTCCACAACCACAGGATAAATCTCAAAGGCACCGTCCTGAGTGAAAAGACCTAGTCTCACAGGGTTAAAACCTACATGATTCCGTTTGTATGACATTCTTGAAAAGACAAAAACTGTAGGGTTGGAAAACACAGGAGTGGTTGCCTGGAGCTGGGGTGTAGGGAGATTGTGATGATAAATTAGTTTCTAGGGGTGGCGAAACTGATCTGGGTCTTAATTGGAGTGGTGGTTGCAAGAATCTATACATGTGTTAAAATTCATAGAACTATACATTCCCCCAGAAATCAATTTAAAAAAAGATTGTTTCAAGGGCAAGGAGTCTGAAAAACCAAGGATCAACATCTTAGTAAAGGTGCTGAGTTGTCTTTGTGTGTGTGTATCTGTGTGTGTGAATGACGAGATGGCCCTGAAATGAAATGAAATGTTAGTTGCTCAGTCGTATCCGACTTTCTGTGTTCCCATGGACTGTAGCCTGCCAGGCTCCTCTGTCCATAGGATTCTCCAGGCAAGAATGCTGGTGTGGGTTGCCATTCACTTCTCCAGGGAAATCTTCCCAACCCAGAGACTGAACCCGGGTCTCCTGTACTGCAGGCAGATTCTTTACTGTCAGAGCCACCAGGGAAGCTCTAGCTTTTCTATAAGGTTTATTTTTAAAATTTTGTCTCTCCTCATAGGAAAAAAGAAAAAAAACTTACGGTTACCAGAGGGAAAGGGGAGAGAGGGATAAATTGGGAGTTTGGGATTAACATATACACACTACTATATATAAAATAGATAACCGACAAGGACCTGCTACATAGCACAGGGAACAGTGTATATCCAATATCCTGTAACAACTTATAATGAAAAAGAATCTGAAAAAGAATGTCACACGCGCACACACATACATATACATATTTTCTCCCTTGCTGGATTTGGAGTGAAGTACTTCTTGTCTGATACATAGCTTTTAGTACTTATTACTTAGTAACAGATATAATGTTTTATATGATGCTGTTAAGGCTTCCTTGGTGGCTCAGACGATAAAGCGTCTGCCTACAATGTGGGAGACCCGGGTTTGATCCCTGGGTCGGGAAGATCCTCTGGAAAAGGAAATGGCAACCCACTCTAGTACTCTTGCCTGGAAAATCCCATGGACGGAAGAGCATGGTAGGCTACAGTCCAGGGAGTCTCAAAGAGTTGGACACTGCTGAGCGACTTCACTTTTACTTTTTCTTTCATGATGCTGTTAATTAAATCTTGCAGCGAATCTAGTCTTTGCTGCAAAATCATAAGCCTCCTTGAGAGTGGATCTCATCTCACACATTTTAAGAGGCACAGTGTTGACCACATGTTTGTTAGTTGCTCAGTCATGTCCACCTCTTTGCAACTCCATGGACTGTAGCCTGCCAGGCTTCTCTGTCCATGGAATTTTCCAGGCAAGAGTACTGGAGTGGGTTACCATTTCCTTCTCCGGGGATCTTCCCAACCCAGGAATCAAACCCAAGTCTCCTGAATTGCAGACAGATTTTTTACCATGTGACCCACTGGGAAGCCCTGTTGACCACATAGCAGATGCTTAATAATTATTTGCTGATTTATTGATTGCTGAAGCCTAGTCTCTTCTCTTCAGAGAACTGTTGTTAAGTATGTCCACCTTCAGCAGTTGTTTTTTCCGCTATAACAAAATAGAATAAATAACAGCTCTTTATTCTGAGAGTTGCAAAGAAGAGAAATGTTTTTAAAGAGATGGAAGAAAACCATCCTTTTTTTAAATCTCTATGTTAATGGCAATGGGGAAGACAAGTTGCATATTCTGGGGTTGGATCATCTAGCTTACACATTCATGAAATGGTCACCACTGAATTGCGTGGGCATGAAAATGTTCCTAGTAGGAATACGAGTAGAGATGGGGTAATGAAATGATGGTTGTCTTCATCAATAACTTGGACTATTTTTTTTTCCTGGCCATAAGTGTTTTTCAGGCTCTCCCTACAGGTATGCTGCCATTAGAGAATAATCAATAAAAAACCATGAAACAACTCTAGCCCCATCCTCTGCACCAAACCAACTGGCCACTTTGCAAATCCAGAGCATTGAAATGAAAGCAATGTTAAAACAATAATTCTGCTTCCAGTGTTCCTTCTTACTGAACCTATTCTTTGTTAGTGTGTCTTAGTCAATTGCTTCCTCCTGAAACCTCCCAAGTACATCGAAGAAAGAGCAGAACAATGGCTTAACTGGGATTCTTTGTCCCTTAAATCATATGTGAAGCATAAAACGGGATGACTGATCAGCCACCTCTATCTTGCATCCTTGGTAGCTCGGACAGATGGCAGGAAGAAGCTTGGATTGCCCCCCACCCTCCCCACCTCAATCTTTTAAAAATATTATACTTTATTTTTTAAAGCAGTTTTAAGTTTATGGAAAAATTGTGCAGAAAGTACAGACAGTTCCCATCTAAACTTGGATCATAAACCACAGAACTTACTGTTAAAGAGAAAGGGGCTACAAACCCATGATTCTCAGGACCATGGATTTCTGAAAAGCTGCTGTACACAGTGTTCTCCCTGGCTGGACAATCACAAGAAAGATCACAAAATCTAGAAACATCTAAAAGCAAAATAAGAAATAATTAAATCTAGAAAGACACTGCAGTTCAGGAAGAAATCTAGTGCGTCCTTAAAACACATTCCACATTTATCAGTGTACCTTTCCCTTCTGAGTTGTGTGAGTTATGACCACATGACTCACATCTGTCTATATTAAATATGGGGCATCTCCCCCTCTCCATCCCACCCATGCCCATGTTTACCCTCCTGGGAAAATCTTTTTTAAGAATGGATTTATTAATGGCCACATAATGGTTCATCAAATGGATTTATCATAATTTCCTTGGCCATTCTCCCATACTGGAATAATTCAGCTGTTTGCTTTTTTTTCTCCCTCTTTCCCTCTGTTTTTTCTTGCCATTACATTAATGTTGCAATGAAAATCTTTGTCCATTAAGCTTTTCATTTATTTAAGATCCTTAAGGTGAATTCTCAAAGCTTAAGTTTACCAGATCAAAGTATGTGAAGACTTTAAAAATGCTTGATATTTAATGTTCATAAGGCTTTACAAAAAAGAGAAAGTTACCCCCTTTTCATTTTGGAATCTATAAGATAGTATTTACTCAGGGAATTTGCCTTCTGGGTGTAATACTGCTTAGTTCAGATTAAAAGAAGGAGTTTATTGAGTATTCATTGCCTAGTTGGGGGAGGAAGGGGGCAGAGGTAAGAAGAGTCAGTCAGATTGGCACTGAAACCCGCTACAGATGACTTGTGGGTGGATATGTCTGATAAGTAACCACAGAGGGGAACATTATTATTGGAGGTATAGAGAAGGTACCACATTTGAGTCCCAAACCCACTCGCATCTCAGAAAGGGACAAATGCTGCCCAAGAAGTGCCCAAGGACGTGAAGGCGCTCAGCACCTGTGTCAGATGACAGCCTGGTGGAGCTTTGGCTTAACGTGCCAACATTAAGGGGCTTCTTCCCAGTTGGTGCTAGTGGTAAAGAACCCACCTGCCAATACAGGAGACCTCAGAGATGTAGGTTCCATCCTTGGGTCAGAAAGATCCGCTGGAAGAGGGCATGGCAACCCACTCCAGTATTCTTACCTGGAGAATCCCATAGACAGAGGATCCTGGCGGCTACATTCATTGGGTCACAAAGAGTCGGACACAGCGGAAGCGACTTGGCACACGTGCACACCAATGTTAGAATGTATGTCGCCCTAAGCTATCTCAGCAGAGCTCTTATTCCACCTCAAAGAGCTGATGGTTGGACCAGAGTTCTGACAGCTTCTGCTGCTGCGGCTGCCACTGAGGAAGCCCCAGTGAATAGTTACTCTTGCTGTTTTGCTTTGAGGCCTTGCTAAGCCTCTGTTTGCAACAGCATTGGCTTACTTCTGGATGGTGCCCTAAGCTAACCATGAGGATGAGACTGTTTCACCCCTGCCACGGCCTCTGATTACATTATGTCACGGCCACTTCCTGCTTCCCTGTTGCAGCCCCGCTGTGCACCACCCATGTCAGCTGGATATGGGGTGAAGGAACAAAGAACAGGAGCCTAACAAAACCCGGAAGTCACTCAATATCACTGACATTTTAACTGGAAAGAACTCTAGTGGTCATCTAGGTCACTTGCTTTCAACCTCATTAGGGCCACAGATCTCTCTGAAATCAGGTGAAAGCGGTCAAACTCTGTTGCCAGAAAGAAAGCATCTCCCCAGATGTTAGATACAGCTCCAGGATATTTCACAATTCCCTAATACCCATCCATCTAGACGATGCCTTTTATTCTGCAGATGAGGCCTAAAGGAGGTGCAGGGTCTTGCCCAGGGTCACAACAGAGGAGATAACTGAATTCAGACTCAGCTTTCCTGATTTCCACTGTGCGACCCATCAGCCAATACTGTGAGGTTTCCGCTCTCCATTGAGGTCTATATTGGGAATTATGGAAAGTTAGGGTGCTTACTAGCAGATAGAACTGGGACTCATGAAAAGAAGCTAACATCAATTACTAAGCAATATTCCTGCCATAGATTCTTCTCTGGAAGATAGAAGCTAATGTCTTCCAATCAGTCATTCAGCAGCATGTATTGAGCACCTATGAGCCCTATGAGCATCTTCTAAAAGCTCTAATCATTGGGAGATTAATTATTTAAGGGAAATTAAGACACTTTGTAATCTCAAGCCTAAAGAGAATGTTGAGGTCCTCAAAGTGATTGTTTTGTAGCTTTGTTCAGGTGGTAGAACCCCACCCTGAAACATTGATTTCAGAAGTGCTTGTTATTTCATGGACTTGGATGTGAGAATAAGTGTCATATTAAAGAAAGAGTCCAGAGTTGGAACTTAAAAACTACCTAAGTAGATTCTACTGCAGTCTGAACAGAAAAGCTCCAAGTCGTTGGGGAGTTCCCATAACAGTTACTCAGGACATACATTTTTCAGTAGCAGGAGGAGAATCAGATTCTAATTTCATCTTTCTGGAAAGAAATAGGAAGCACTTTTGACTGATATTTATCTTCTCAGTTGGGTGCCAAGAGGCAGCCTTTTTATCACTGGAGGAGTCTGATCGTGAAGCCTGGAGGCGTGCCCTGAATCTGAGCTTCTCTGCCAACAGGCAGTGTGACCTCGGGCAAGGCACTTTACTTCTTGTGCACACGTGCTCAGTCATTCACATGTGTCTAACTCTTTGTGACCCTATGGACTGTAGTCTGCTAGGCTCCTCTGCCCATGGGATTCTCCAGGCAAGAGTACTGGAATCGGTTGCCGTTTCCTCCTCCAGGGGATCTTCCCAACCCAGGGATTGAACCCACATCTCCTGTGTCTCCTGAGCCTTAGTTTTCTCATCTGAAAAGTGGAAATAATAATACTATCCTGACGATGCAGTTGTGGAGTCAACATGAATGACTCCTCTTCTGGCCTGACAGTCTGTTCTTTCTTTTGTAACGAATATTTCATTCACCTTGTATTTTGGGGACTAGCTTCCCAGTCTGTCTCTCTCACTAGATGATAACTTGTGAAGAGCAGGAGCTCAGTCCTTATCTTCACAGCCCTCAAAGCCAAGGGCAGTATTTCATATGCAATTGAGTGTATAAGTCAGGGCCTCATTAGGAGGCCTAAACCACAAAAATTTGAACAGGAAGAGTGTAATATAAGGAATTATTTATTCTAATTATTAATTAGAATTATTTGATGGGTGCTGGAGCAGCAGCTGTGCAGTGCTGGAGCAACTTTGAGGACATGTCCAAGGGCAAAGGAGAAGCCCCATAAGATGGCAGGAAGGACAAAACTGTGTTTAGAATCAAACCCCATACCCACCAGAGACGCTCAGAGAGCTCAAACAAACCTTGTGCACACCAGGACCCAGAGACCCCACAGAGACTGAGACAGAACTGTGTTTGAGTGTCTCCTGTGGAGGTATGGGTCAGCAGTGGACTGCCACAGGGGCAGGGGCTTTGGGTGCAGCAGACCTGGGTATGGCATAAGCCCTCTTGAAGGAAGTGGTCACTAACCCCACCATAGAGCCACCAGACTTACACATTACTGGGGAAACAGACTCTTAGAAGACACAAACAGAACCTTGTGCACACCAGGACTCAGGAAAAAGGAGCAGTGACTGACAAGAGACTGCTCCACAAGAGACTGACCCAGAGTTGCCTGTGAGTGTCCAGAAGTCGCCAGCAGAGGCCTGGGTCGGTGGTGGCCTGCAGCAGGGTTGGGGCCACTGAAGGTAGCAGTGCATGCATGGGACCTTTTGAAAAAGGTTGCCATTATCTTCATTACTCCACCATAGTTTGGCCCCAGGTAAATAACAGGGAGGGAACCAGGCTCCACCCATCAACAGAAAACTGGATTAAAGATTTACTGAGCATGGCCATAGCACTGGTCGTAGCAACACAAGAGAAGACTCTACACATGGACATCACCAGATGGTCAATACCAAAATCAGATTAAATATATTCTTTGCATCCGAAGATGGAGAAGCTCTATACAGTCAGCAAAAACAAAACTGGGAGCTGACTGTGGCTCAGATCATGAACTCCTTATTGCCAAATTCAGACTTAAATTGAAGAAAGCAGAAAACCACTAGACCATTCAGGTGTGACCTAAATCAAACCCCTTACGACTGTACACTGGAAGTGAGAAATAGATTCAAGGGATTAGATCTGATAGAGTGCCTGAAGAACTATGGACAGAGGTTTGTGACACTGTACAGGAGGCAGGGATCAAGACCATCCCCAAGAAAAAGAAATGCAAAAAGGTAAAATGGTTGTCTGAGGCGGCCTTACAATAGCTGTGAAAAGAAGAGAAGCAAAAAGCAAAGGAGAAAAGGAAAGATATAAGCATCTGAATGCAGAGTTCCAAAGAATAGCAAGAAGAGATAAGAAAGCCTTCTTCAGCGATCAATGCAAAGAAATAGAGGAAAAGAACAGAATGGGAAAGACTAGAGATCTCTTCAAGAAAATTAGAGATACCAAGGGAACATTTCATGCAAAGATGGGCTCGATAAAGGACAGAAATGGCATGGACCTAACAGAAGCAGAAGATATTAAGAAGAGGTGGCAAGAATACACAGAAGAACTGTACAAAAAAGATCTTCATGACCCAGATAATCACAATGGTGTGATCACTCACCTAGAGCCAGACATCCTGGAATGTGAAGTCAAGTGGGCCTTAGAAAGCATCACTATGAACAAAGCTAGTGGAGGTGATGGAATTCCAGTTGAGCTATTTCAAATCCTGAAAGATGATGCTGTGAAAGTGCTGCACTCAGTATGCCAGCAAATCTGGAAAACTCAGCAGTGGCCACAGGACTGGAAAAGGTCAGTTTTCATTCCAATCCCAAAGAACGGCAATGCCAAAGAATGTTCAAACTACCACACAATTGCACTCATCTCACACGCTAGCAAAGTAATGCTCAAAATTATCCAACTTGAGGCTTCAGCAGTATGTGAACCAAGAACTTCCAGATGATCAAGATGGTTTTAGAAAAGGCAGAGGAACCAGAGATCAAATTGCTAACATCTGTTGGATCATCAAAAAAGCCAGAGAGTTCCAGAAAAACTACTTCTGCTTTACTGACTATGCAAAGCCTTTGACTGTGTAGATCACAACAAACTCTGGAAACTTCTTCAAGAGATGGGAATACCAGACCACATTACCTGCCTCCTGAGAAATCTGTATGCAGGTCAGGAAGCAACAGTTAGAAATGGACATGGAACAAGAGACTGGTTCCAAATTGGGAAAGGAGTACATCAAGGCTCTATATTGTCACCCTGCTTACTTAACTTATATGTACATCATGAGAAACACTGGGCTGGATGAATCACAAGCTGGAATCAAGATTGCCGGGAGAAATATCAATAACCTCAGATATACAGATGACACCACCCTTATGACAGAAAGCGAAGAAGAACTAAAGAACCTCTTGATGAAAGTGAAAGAAGAGAGTGAAAAACTTGGCTTAAAACTCAACATTCAGAAAACTAAGATCATGGCATCTGGTCTCATCACTTCATGGCAAATAAATGGGAAAGCAATGGAAACAATGACAGACTTTATTTTCGTGGGCTCCAAAATCACTGCAGATGGTGACTGCAGCCATGAAATTAAAAGATGCTTTCTCCCTGGAAGAAAAGTTATGACCAACCTAGACAGCATATTAAAAATCAAAGACATTACTTTGCCAACACAGGTCCGTCTAGTCAAAGCTATGGTTTTTCCAGTAGTCATGTATGGATGTAAGAGTTTGACTCTAAAGGAAGCTGAGCGCAAAAGAATCGATGCTTTTTAACTGTGATGTTGGAGAAGACTAAGAGTCCCTTGGACTGCAAGGAGATCTAACCAGCCAATCTTGAAGGAAATCAATCCTGAATTCATCCAAAGGACTGATGCTAAAGCTGAAACTCTTATGTCTCTTCAAACAGATGTATAGAACAGCCTTTTGGACTCTGTGGGAGAGGGAGAGGGTGGGATGATTTGGGAGAGTGGCAGTGTAACATGTATGATATCGTAAGTGAAACGAATCACTGGTCTAGGTTCGATGCAGGATGCTTGAAACTGATGCACGGGGATAATCCAGAGAGATGGTGTGGGGCGGGAAGGGGGAGGTGGGGGTCAGGATTGGGAGTTCATGTACACTCGTGGCTGATTCATGTCAATGTATAGCAAAACGAATACAGTATTGTAAAGCAAAACAAACTAAAAAATAAAAATTAATTTAAAAAAGAAAAGAAAAGATTGAAGTCGAGAGGAGAAGGGGATGACAGAGGATGAGATGGTTGGATAGCATCACTGACGTGATGGACATGAGTTTGAGTAAACTCCGGAGTTGGTGATGGACAGGGAGGTCTGGCGTGCTGCAGTCCATGGGGTTGCAAAGAGTTGGACACTACTGAGCAACTGAACTGAACTGAAACTTTGATAAGAGTAATTATAAAGATGTAAAGAGAAGTCTAAAGCGTACCTAAGGCTGAGGAAGTGGACACTAGGAAGAACAAACTCAGAAGGGGCCCATCTCCATGGCTGGAGCTTGACCTCCTTGCAGAGATTGTGATCATAGCCCACTGGATGGCGGAAAAGTTTGTTGGGTTTCCTGGACCAGAGGTGGTCCACAGTTGCTGGGTGGCAGAAAAGTTCCCTCTGGGTACAAGTGAGATGAAACTGGTGGGCAAGAATGTAGAGTCAGGGCACCATTGGCGATGTGCGGCTGGAGCAGAAGGGTGCCTACATCAGAAGGGCCACAGTGAAGGCCAGGACTCCAAAGTCACCAAGCAGCTGTGCACTCTGGACATGCAGCTGGGACAGAGCAGCATTTCATTCCCTTCTCCGCACAACAGATTGTATAGCGGTAACAAGATTCACACCAGGAAGAGAAGCCCCCTTCTTCTGCAGGGTTCCTCTAATACATGGCTTAGTGTCATACTCACTGTCGAGAAGTGCTTACAGGGTCTGGTCTGTTAGAGCAGAGACTAAAGGGTGAATTTGGAGCAGAAGGGCAATAATGTAATAATGTGATAATGGGTGATCCAAAACTATGTGAATTAAATTAGGAAAAGCCACCTAATCTGTCAATAACTCCCTTAACCCCTGTTCATTTCCCCTTCTTTCAGTCCCATAAATTTTACCACCAATAAATGTCAAAGCTCTCTAACTTCTCTTGTAATTTACTCTCTAGCAGCTCATTTGCCTCTGGGGTATTCCGTTCTGTTTTGTTTTCTTAATGAGGCACATGTCTTCTCTCGCACACACTTAAAAGAGACTCAAGCGAAAAGAGAGTGAAACACACAAACACCCTGGGACCCAGTGTTTCATTTCCTGTTTCATTTCTCCTCTCGAACTTATTTTCCACCATTTCTCCATTTCATTTCAAAGCAATCTACCTATCCCTCCCAAACACTTTGGGAGTGTCTCCAAGCACTTGACTTCACCTGGCCGTGGTCAGAATCAGAGCTGATCCAGGAACCAGTTTTCCTCTGCCTTTAGGAAAATGCCGTAGCCTCCTTAGTTCAGACCGAGGAGTCAATCTCCTTGAACAGATCTGAAGAGTCCAGTATCTAACCATTATAGAAGGAAATTGGTGACAGAGCAAACAGCAGCCTGGGCAGATAATTACCAGCACAAATATTATTCAGAAAGCATTTGGAAAGGACTAGCAGTTTCAACTTGTAAAGAGCCCTCCAGATGCTATCCTGGGGGAGAATATGTTATTAATAGGCTCCAAATTTGTGTCAAGACAATGTTCTTAGGCATCAACCACCCTCTTCTTCCAAAATATTTCGTTCTCTTCTGGAGAGTCAGATTTAATTAGTGTTAGCAGATGATTCCCTTGTAGGATTAGCTAAACAGTGAGACAGTGAGATAGGGATAAGACTTTCTCTAAAGGTGATGTGATTTGCGAACTTAGTCTTTTTATGATCCTCCAGAAGTGATGAGAAGATATCCCTGTCAGGTCAGAAAAAAATGGCAGTGGGGAAAAGTAGAGGAACTTAGTCTTCCCACCAGAGTGTATATCTGTATACATGACTCTCTTACATATTTCTTTGCAAGTACTGGGCATTCTGGGCCAGGAGAACCAAGCCTAGATTGACAAGAAGACATCTCAATACTTTTTCAAGCTCCGCCTTCATACCCCTATGTGTACCAAAGAAATCATGCTTTTAAATGATCAAGAATAATACACTGGGTAATGGGATTGTGAATAGTCTTTATTTTCTTCTTTTTGTTTATCTGTATTTTCTGCAATGAGTGTATGTTATTTCCAAAATTAAATATATGTAAACACTTTAATGAAAAAAAATCTTATTTTTCTTTTCTAAATCTCAGGCTATATCACTGCTTTTTGTCTCCTATCTACCCAGAACCTTTTTAGCTCTTCCCTCTCCCTGTTTAGATTAACTGCCAGAAATCAGCAGACTTCCTTTTTGGAAGAGACTTTTGGAAGAGATTTATTTCTTCACTCTTGAACTTCTAAAAACAGCTTGTTTTATCTTCTTCCCCTCACCAAGCAGTGATTGATGCTACACCTGCCTCTGATGTGACAAAATGTAAGCGATGAATAAAAGCTTCTCATGATTCTTGCACATTCTGAGGCAGCGGAAAGCTCTCACCAGGGGCACTGAGCCATGTGAAAATGCTCTGTGGGGAGTTATTCTGCCTCACGCACCATTGGGCCAACTTGCGGGCACCTTGCGGATCTCACCCATCGTTGCTAACCTTTGATTTGTTGCTCTACTCTTTCAGATTTTTGACAACGAAGCCAAAGATCTGGAGAGAGAAGTTTGCTTTATTGATATTGCCTGTGATGAAATTCCAGAACGTTACTACAAAGAATCTGAGGTGAGCAATAGAAGAGAGTTATTCTGTCAGCAAACTTTTATTAAGTCCACCCTGACCCAGGGCACGTCCATCTGTCTTTGTGTTGATTCACTTTGCTGTTACATCTTACTGAATTCTTTACTGCGAGTCTCAGAGTGGAGTTCCTACTTCTTGGGGCCCATCATTGACCCCAGCTGCCACTCAGTTTCAGTGAGGTCTTCTGTCTCCCCAGCTCTGCCATCATTCTGGGCAGCAAAATAACTCACAAAGCTGAACCACCCAACTGATAACTGGCCTATAAAACGCAGCGGCCACCTCTGGCTTCCTGTTTGGCCAGGCCTGGGGCCAGCCTGTCTCCCCCTCTGCAGGGGCTGTGTTTTATTTATATCTTTGGGGTCTAACACAAAGATAAGGCTCAGTGAGTCCTCCCTGAGTGAATTTTGAAACTTGGGCAGCTTGTGCTTGCACAGAAGCTTTGTCTTAAAACTGAAAGGACCTTCATAAAGCCCTCTCCTTTTTTTAATCTTGACTGAGAATAAATTTAAGAGAATATCTTTCTATATGATTTCCACCTACAGGATCCACTGTTTGCCTCAGTGCAAACTTTTATCCTGTTAGAATAAGTCCCCACTTATGGCCTGTTAGTATTTTTATTAATGGCTGCTGATGGAACTTGGGTGACCCCCTTGTAAATAACGTCCCAGCCCTGAAACAACAGATGCTGGGCTATTTTTGTTGTTTAGCAACATGCAGCCAATCACAGTATGTTTGGATTCGTGGCCCTCTTCTCGTCCTTGAGCTATAACACATGGACCTTGAAACTCTTTCCTCGGCTTCATTAAGGCTGATTTAAGATGTAATAAATAAACCCGGTAAGAATGAATTCCACCGTGACAGACGCTGGGCTCTGAGTGTGGTTCAGATTTTTTTTGCCTGCACCTTTTGGGATTCATGTGGACGTCAGGGTCTAACCCAGTCTTAGCGAATGCTTAGCTGCCTAATTGCAGGCATGTGCTCTGCAGCTGCTGTCCCTTCAGATCTTGGGAGAGGCTGATGGGAATGACTCTTGGTGGGACTCAAAGGCTGAGCCTTTGAACGTCGTCCATTTACATTATACATTGCAGCCAGCCACACATGAAATTTCAGAAAAACAAAGCAAAATGCTCTCTGCATAACTGTGGACCTGCTCAAGAAGAGAAATTTGGCCTCCCCTTGTCTTCCTTTTCTGTGGTTTCATCTCAAGGCCACCAGCACTTACGGGGCTTCAGTGACAGGGAAAGCACCAGGCAGTGTGCTGGGTGAAGCTGCTGTCTTGTCACCTCTGTGGATTCTTGAGCCTGGGCGGCTGTTGTCTTACCTGAATATCCTGGTCCCTTTGGCAGTTCAAGCCTTCAAGAAAGGCAGTGTTGCCAGAACACTCTGAACTGATTTCAGCTCTTCCTCTTAGATGGCTTCAGTGTGGTCCTGCCTGGCATCGGGGATCTCCTGAGTCAGTGGAAAGTCTTAGCACAGATACAGAATACTAATGACAAAATCAGCGAGACCCATTGCTCATCAGCCGGTGCATGACTCATCTCCCTGTGCTTTGTGCTCCCAAGACCACCACTGGAAAGCTCTTCCTCATTGACACAGATACTCAAGGAACATTGTTTTCATGCTTCACTGTCATTCATTTTCCCAGGCCATAAAGTATTCTTTTCAAGTTACAGCTTGACCAAGGAAATGAGAGAGGAATAGTCATTCATCCAGTAAATATGTACTGAGTACTCACTGCGTGTCGCAGACAATATTTAGATGGGGACATGGCAACGAATGAGCAGAAGAGACACAGAGGGTCTCTTCCCTTACAACACTTCCAGTCTAGCACGGGAGCCAGACAATAAAGAACTAATTCCATAATAAACATGTGGAGTTAAGGAAGTTTGCAGGGAGAGACCATAATAAGGAAACTGAACATAAGATGATGGGATCAGGAAAGATGCTTGGGAAGACATGACCTGCAGGAAGGAAAGAGCTGGGGTCAGTGCTCCAGGTAGAGGTGACACCTGTGAGGAAGCAAAAGAGACCAGTGTGGTAGCAGCAATAGAAGGAAGAATGGCAGGATGGGAGGTTGGGAAAGAGAATGAGGCCACGTTAAGATGCTTAGATTTTATTTGCCTGCAATAGAATGCCTCTGAATAAATTAAAGCTGGGGCATCATGTGCTCTGATTTATGCTTTTAAAATTTTTCTCTGGGTGGAGAATGGACTGTCCAGGAGCAGAGTGGAAGTCAGGAATCCACTGAGGTCATCAGAATTATCTATTTTGTTGGTTATTTAGGTTATATGGTAACTTGAGCTGGAGGGCTGGGAACAGAGGGTTCTGAGGTATCTATTGAAGATAGAATTGACAGGGATTGATCATAAACTGGGTGTGAAGATAAGAGAAAAGGAAGAGGCAGGATGACCTTAAGGTTTACTGTATGGACAACAGATAGATGGGGGTGAAAGAAGAAAAGGAATGGGTTTTGGAGAAAAACAAATAGATATTGTGATGCCAGTGAGACATCTAGAACAAACACAAATAAGCTTAGATAAAAGATCTGGGCTGGAGACAAATTGGGGAGTATTTTGGAAATAGAGTGACAGAATGTGGTCCACTGGAGAAGGGAATGGCAAATCACTTCTGTATTCTTGCCTTGAGAACCCCATGAACAGTATGAAAAGGCAAAATGATAGGATACTGAAAAAGGAACTCCCCAGGTCAGTAGATGCCCAGTATGCTACTGGAGATCAGTGGAGAAATAACTCCAGAAAGAATGAAGGGATGGAGCCAAAGCAAAAACAGTACGCAGTTGTGGATGTGACTGGTGGTAGAAGCAAGGTCCAATGCTGTAAAGAGCAATATTGCATAGGAACCTGGAATGTTAGGTCCATGAATCAAGGCAAATTGGAAGTGGTCAAACAGGAGATGGCAAGAGTAAACATCGACCTCTAGGAATCAGCGAACTAAAATGGACTAGAATGGGTGAATTTAACTCAAATGACCATTATATCTACTACTGTGGGCAGGAATCCCTTAGAAGAAATGGAGTAGCCGTCATGGTCAACAAGAGTCCGAAATGCAGTACTTAGATGCCATCTCAAAAACGACAGAATGATCTCTGTTCATTTCCAAGGCAAACCATTCAATATCACAGTAATCCAAGTCTATGCCTCAGACAGTAATGCTGAAGAAGCTGAAGTTGAATGGTTCTATGAAGACCTACAAGACCTTTTAGAACTAACACCCAAAAAAGATGTCCTTTTCATTATAGGGGACTGGAATGCAAAAGCAGGAAGTCAAGAAACACCTGGAGTAACAGGCAAATTTGATCTTGGAGTACAGAATGAAGCAGGGCAAAGGCTAATAGAGTTTTGCCAAGAGAACGGACTGGTCATAGCAAACACCCTTTTCCAACAACACAAGGGAAGACTCTACACATGGACATCACCAGATGGTCAACACCGAAATCAGATTGATTATATTCTTTGCAGCCAAAAGACTGGGAGCTGACTGTGGCTCAGATCATGAGCTCCGTATTGCCAAATTCAGACTTAAATTGAAGAAAGTAGGGAAAACCACTAGACCATTCAGATATGACCTAAATCAAATCCCTTATGATTATACAGTGGAAGTGAGAAATAGATTTAAGGGCCTAGATCTGATAGATAGAGTACCTGATGAACTATGGACTGAGGTTCGTGACATTGTACAGGAGACAGGGATCAAGACTGTCCCCATGGAAAAGAAATGCAAAAAAGCAAAATGGCTATCTGAGGAGGCCTTACAAATAGCAGTGAAAAGCAAAGGAGAAAAGGAAAGATAAAAGCATCCGAATGCAGAGTTCCAAAGAATAGCAAGAAGAGATAAAAAAGCCTTTCTCAGTGATCAATGCAAAGAAATAGAGGAAAACAACAGAATGGGAAAGACTCAAGATCTCTTCAAGAAAATCAGAGATACCAAGGGAACATTTCATGCAAAGATGGGCTCGATAAAGCACAGAAATGGTCTGGACCTAACAGAAGCAGAAGATATTAAGAA
>SJXQ01000093.1:394553-482087 GCA_006408695.1 Aepyceros melampus | reverse complement strand
GGGCTCCAAAATCACTGCAGATGGTGACTGCAGCCATGAAATTAAAAGGCGCTTACTCCTTGGAAGAAAAGTTATGACCAACCTAGATAGTATATTCAAAAGCAGAGACATTACTTTGCCGACTAAGGTCCGTCTAGTCAAGGCTATGGTTTTTCCTGTGGTCATGTATGGATGTGAGAGTTGGACTGTGAAGAAGGCTGAGCGCCGAAGAATTGATGCTTTTGAACTGTGGTGTTGGAGAAGACTCTTGAGAGTCCCTTGATCTGCAAGGAGATCCAGCCAGTCCATTCTGAAGGACATCAGCCCTGGGTGTTCTTTGGAAGGAATGATGCTAAAGCTGAAACTCCAGTACTTTGGCCACCTCATGCGAAGAGTTGACTCATTGAAAAAGACCCTGATGCTGGGAGGGATTAGGGGCAGGAAGAGAAGGGGACGACAGAGGATGAGATGGCTGGATGGCATGGCCAACTTGATGGACCTGAGTTTGAGTGAACTCCGGGAGTTGGTGATGGACAGGGAGGCCTGGCGTGCTGTGATTCATGGGGTCGCAAAGAGTCGGACACGACTGAGCGACTGAACTGAACTTGGAAATAGAAGAATTTAAAGTCCTGAGGATGAATGAGAGTGAACAAGCATAAAGTATAATGGGAAGGGAGTTAGGCCTAGTATCACATTAGGACAGTATTATTTGGGATCAGGGAGAGGATGGAGAGGCCCCAGGAATCTGCAAAGAATTGGGCAGAGAATTAGTCAGAAAACAAGAAGAGAGCACCAAGGAATTTAAGTTTCAATAGAAGAGAGCAAATGGTTATGCTTAGTGCTGCTGAGAAATCAAATAAGATGAGAATGGAAAACTGTCTCCAAGAGCAGTGGCTCTAAACTGAAAGCATCCTTAGCCCACAAGGATGCTTACAGTGTATGGAGATATTTTTGGTTGTCACAACTTGGGAGTGCTACCAACCACTAACCACATTCTAGAATGAACAGGACAGCTCCCACAAGAAGAGTTGTTGTTTAGTCGCTAAGTTGTGTCCAACTCTTCTCTGACCCCATGGTCTGTAGCCCGCCAGACTCCTCTGTCCATGGAATTTTCCAGGCAAGAATACTGGAATAGGTTTCCATTTCCTTCTCCAGGGGATCCTCCCAACCCAAGGATCAAACCCAAGTCTCCTGCACTGCAGGCAACCATATTCTTTACCTCTGAGCCACCAGAGAATCCCAACCCTCAGTATGCCAAGGCTGGAAAATCCTGCCCTGAAAGTAAAGGTCATTGGAGATTAATTGGATTTCATTCATTGGAGGTCTGGATTTCACTCATTCATTCATTCATTGGTGATCTGGATTTTGCTCTCACACCCAGAGCCACCTCTGCCTGTCCTGGAATCTTAGGGTTACTTAATGGATGTGGGAGAAAGGGGCCCCAGAAGGCTCGACCCTGCACATTCTATCAAGCACTGCTTCCCAAACGGTGACCAACCTACATTACATGTAGAATTTTTTCTCACTCTCTCTGACAGTTAGACCACAAAAGAAAGAGCATAATTGGGAATTGCAATAAAACTATAGGAAAAGTGTGTTCCGTGGGATTCCCTTGTGACCCAAACCCACCGTCATTCAACTTCTAGAATCCAGATTGCTGTATGAACCAACCAGAAGGGAGAGAGTGAGTTTCCAAGACTGTTTGGGTTGTGTGTCATTAGCCAGGGACTGAGAATGAGGGATAGAGATACCAAGGGAACATTTCATGCAAATATGGACACAATAAAAGACAGAAATGGCATGGAGCTAATAGAAGCAGAAGATATTAAGAAGAGGTGGCAAGAATACACAGAAGAACTATACAAAAAGGATCTTCATGACCCAGATAACCATAGTGGTGTGATCACTCACCTAGAGCCAGACATCTTGGAATGCAAAGTCAAGTGGGCCTTAGGAAGCATCACTACAAATAAAGCTAGCAGAGGTGATGGAATTCCAGTTGAGCTATTTCAAATCCTAAAAGATGATGCTGTTAAAGTGATGCACTCAATGTGCCAACAAATTTGGGAAACTCAGCAGTGGCCACAGGACTGGAAAAGGTCAGTTTTCATTCCAGTCCCAAAGAAAAGCAATGTCAAAGAATGCTCAAACTACCGCACAATTGCACTCATCTCACATGCTAGCAAAGTAATGCTCAAAATCTCCAAGCGAGGTTTCAACAGTACATGAACCAAGAACTTCCAGATGTTCAAGCTGGATTTAGAAAAGGCAGGGGAAGCAGAGATTAAATTGCCAACATCCACTGGATCATCAAAAAAGCAAGAGAGTTCCAGAAAAACATCTATTCTTTATTGACTATACCAAAGCCTTTGACTTTGTGGATCACAACAAACTATGGAAAATTCTTCAAGAGATGGGAATACCAGACCACCTTCCTCCTGAGAAATCTGTATGCAGGTCAGGAAGCAACAGTTAGAACTGGACATGGAACAACAGACTGGTTCCAAATTGGGAAAGGAGTACGTCAAGGCTGTATATTGTCACCATACTTATTTAACTTCTATGCAGAATGCATCATGTGAAATGCTAGGCTGGATGAAGCACAAGCTGGAATCAAAACTGCCAGGAGAAATATCAATAACCTCAGATATGCAGATGATGAAGAAGAACTATGGCAGAACGCAAAGAAGAACTAAAGAGCTTCTTGATGAAAGTGAAAGTTGACTTGAAATGTCAACATTCAGAAAACTAAGATCATGGCATCCGGCCTCATCACTTCTGGCGAATAGATGGGGAAACAATGGAAACAGTGACAGACTTTATTTTCTTGGGCTCCAAAATCACTGCAGATGGTGACTGCAGCCATGATATTAAAAGACTCTTTCTCCTTGGAAGAAAAGCTGTGACCATCCTAGACAGCATATTTAAAAGCAGAGACATTACTTTGCTGACAAAGGTCCATCTAGTCAAAGCTATGGTTTTCCCAGTAATCATGTATGGATGTGAGAGTGGGACTATAAGGAAAGCTGAGCACCAAAGAATTGATGCTTTTGAACTGTGGTTTTGGAGAAGACTCTTGAGAGTCCCTTGGAATGCCAAGAAATCATACCAGTCAATCGTAAAGGAAATCAGTCCTGAATATTCATTGGAAGAACTGATGCTGAAGCTGAAACTCCAATACTTTGGCCACCTGATGTGAAGAACTGACTGATTGGGATAGACCTGATGCTGGGAAAGATTGAAGGCAAGAGGAGAAGGGGATGACAGGGATGAAGTGGTTGGATGGCATCACCAACTCAGTGGACATGAGTTTGAACATCATTGGAAGAACTGATGCTGAAGCTGAAACTCCAATACTTTGGCCACCTGATGTGAAGAACTGACTGATTGGAATAGACCCTGATGCTGGGAAAGATTGAAGGCAAGAGGAGAAGGGGATGACAGGGATGAAGTGGTTGGATGGCATCACCAACTCAGTGGACATGAGTTTGAACAAGCTCCGGGAGTTGGTGATGGACAGGGAAGCCTGGCATGTTGCAGTCCATGATGTCGCAGAGTCAGACACGACTGAGCAACTGAACTAACTGAGAATGAAGGAAACAACCGGTTTAGAAGTCAAACCGTATCCAAATTTCTCCTCTGTACACTGTAAATAATTAACATCCTTCTCCCCGCCACAAGAGTTTCCTTTTAAAATGAAATCAAACCTTGTCATTTTCTGCTTAAAAGCTCCATCCCTTAGTATGGACCTCTGCCTTCTCCCCTTTCTGACCCTCACCACCTCTGTGCCTCTCAACTGGAAATCTTCTAGTCATTAGTGTTTAGAGTTCCATCAAACGTGACTTCTACTCTGTGGGCTCCCTGGACATCCTACTCCCTACCCATTGGAGCAAGAGTTTTGGTCTGTGGCTTCTAGATAATGCTAGCTCCACAAAAACAAGAACTGTCTTCTTTATCACTGTACCTCAGCAGATAGGATAGCACCAGCACATAGCAGCTGCTCACAGAACAGTTGTTGAATGAATGAGTGAAAGCCATGGGCTTTATTTCTTTTCTTCTAGCAGTGACAATCTCAGAATGAGTGCTATTAAAGAAAATGCACTTGTAGCCATTAAGCTAACAGTTGTGCATCAGTTCCATATATATATATATATATATATATTTTTTTTTTTTTTTAATCTAAGGTCTATGGCTTTATGAGCTTTTTCTTCCAATCCATCTTTATAAGTTGACTATGTCAGCATCATAAATAGGAAACACATTTTCTGCAAAGAAGGCTGAAATGCTGGTGGACTCAATTTGTTCTGAGATTTTTGAGGTTTATCCATTCAGACCAGGGTTATCTGGGTCACCACTCAGCTCCCGTGTGTCCCTCTCTCTCTCTCTCTCTCTCTCTCACACATGCACCACACACACACACAGCCACCCAGGACTAAGCAGGGGGTTGTAGTATTCTCCTTTCTTTTTCCATTTGTCCCTGGAAACCTCCAAACCACATGAGAGGCAAGAATGCCTCTCTCATTAAGGTGACTGGAGCTGGAAATTTTCCACGAGGTGCCCTCTGTCTAGTGGCATAAGAGCCTGCACTGACCAGAGTTTTAGCAGAACTAGAGACTCAGAATCCGCTGAGAGCCCAGCCCAGTACTGTCTTTATTTTCATTTTGCCACTGTTTTCTAGCCACATCAGGGGCCTGAGCTGCAGCTCCCAAGAGCCTCTCAATCTCAAGTTTTTTGCTCTCCTACATGTAGCAGGACTTTGCAGGGCAGCGCTGCATTGTTAAAAAATCAGTGTGACTTCTCAGGCACAGAGGGCACCTCCATGAGTCTCCATGCAGCCCCGCCAGGGCCCTGAGCCCATTAGAATCATAAAACTCTTTGGATCAAGTCACTTCCGCACCACCCAACCAGCAAAGACGAAGTGAAGCCAACATCTGAGCAGGTTGTACTTGTTATGTGGTTGACACGTGGGTTCTTTCCTCTGCCAAGATGTCCATCCCTTTGATGCTCTGCCAAGATTTCAAGGTGAAGATCCCAGCCCAGGAAGGAGGAACTGGAGACGATAAGTCATAGCACGCGCTCAGAGGACACAGTCAGTGAGCCCACACCTGCTAAGCTGAGCTGGCTGTTTGGGATGAGGGAGCAAATCTTGACATCCAGCCTCCAGGATTGGTCGAGCCTAGACAGTCTCCAAAAATCAGGCTTAGGGAGCTCTGACTCAGAGGCTTTTGTGTTGGCTCAAATCCAACCCTCTTTCTCCTCGATTCACTGCAATCGTTTTTAGTTTGATTTCATTTTTGATTGTTTTGGCCTTGTCCCATGGCATGCAGGAATCTTAGTTTCTCCCAACCGGAGGTCAAATCCAAGCCCCCTGCATTGGGAGCGCAGAGCCCTAACCACTGGACCATCAGGGAAGTCCCTTATTTCCATTTTTAAGTGCTTACTGTGTGCCAGGTTCTGTGCTAGGCACTGAGGCTACAAAGGCCGTAATTTCACCAGTCTCCACCACCGTTTGAACTTGATCTTCTTTTTTTTTTTTTAATAGAAAAAGGAAATTTCTTCTTCCTTTTGGAAGATGTAAAAGAAGTCTCCATTTTACCAGTGATAAAGAGCACAGTAATTCTAATGGATAAATTAAAGGAACTCACAATGTTTTAAACTTGGGTATCAGTGAAGGAGAATGTGAGACCATCTGAGAAGCAAGCAACCCTGGTATAATTGCAGGCAGGAGGGTACAGGAAGTCTTAGGTAGGATTTGATTTAGAGCTCCCCTTTGAGTTGGTTAACTGGGGGACTCTTTGGAACTCAGACTCGAGGACCCTGGGTTAGAGTTTTTCTGAAGTAAGAAATCCTTGGCAGCCAGTTCATTGGTCTCACCGATGTAAATACCTGCTGGGTTGTCTCTTAAGGGAGAGAGAAGGGAACAGAGATGTGTCTAACTTTTCCAATAACTGTCAAGGGTGAGACATTGAATGCTTTTTGCTGAGCACAACGGACCCCCAGAAAGGGAACAAAGAGATGAAATGAGCAAATATTGTCATACATAGCTGTACCCTTCAGTACAAAGTGCTTATTTCAAATAACTCTGCTCCCTCAAATTAAAAATACTTTCATGTCAGTCTATATCTTGGCGGTTGAGGGTAGTCAGAATTTTCAATTATCTCCAAATGGCCAGATTTAACACAGCTGCCTCCCGCTGGGGTGCATGGTGCAGTTCAGTTTGTTGTTGTGTTGTTATTATCGTTTCTTCCCTTTTCCCTCTGTCCATCTGTTTATTTCTGAGACTATAACACAGCTGTTTGGTGATGGGCTCCAATTTACCAGTGCTGGGTGCCTCTGGAAGAATAAGAGCTGGCTGCCCTCGCTGGTGTGGGGCAAAGTCCCTGCCACCAAAGTGCTCCCTGATGACAGCCACCAAAGCTGGGGCAGGAAGTCTGCAAGGAGAGGGTCAGGAAAGGGTCCCCCAGAGCTGCTGCATCACAGGGTCTCCATAAGGCTAGTTCCATTAGAGACGGAAGCTTGTGGAGGCCTCTGAACGTGGCCAGAGCAGTAGATGAGAAGGAAAGCCCTGGGAAAAAGAACATTCTTCAGTGGAGCTTCTCTTAACCTGCTTCCTCCGAAGCCTAGGTGACAACACAATTGCCTCCAGTGGTCCCAGGAGGAGAGCAACGTGTTGACCATATTGTCATTACAAAGGCCCTCCTGATCGTGCAGGACAATATGAGTCGTCTCCTGGGCAACTGCCTTTCCTTCCCCCTGCCCTCCCTTTTGCAACTTGGATGATGTCCTGTTCATTAGTCTAGGTAGATGGCACTGGAAAAGCAATGGTTATCCCATCCAGTGGGAGGCTTCAATGATATCTGAGTGGCTGCCTTTGTGTGTGGGAGTGGTGATCCCCTCACCTTAGCCAGGAAGGCTTGGTCCCAGCAAGGCTGCAGAGAAGTCTGCCATTCCCATGATCTCCGAGAACATATCCTCTGTGAAGACGCAATGTGAGACCTTGGGTATTGACACAATCAGTGAAAAGTAGGACACCCTCACCTTTAAGAAGCCCGTGGTCTGGTTGGAAGGATAAAGGCTGGCAGCGTAAGCTAAATGACAGCCTAGCCTCAGGCAGCCAGGAGAAAGGCCTTCTCACCACGTGGGATTCACTCCCTGAAAATCCCTCTGCTCTGCCATTAATGCATGAATTAAGAAGGGGGCAGCCCCATAAACAGAAGTGGTCAAGGGGGGCTTTATAGGAGTAATGAAATCTGAACTGGGCCTTTAAACAATGTCTACTCTTATTGTTTATCTGGTCACAAAATAATTCATGATCATTGTTTAAAAAAAGTCCAGGATTTTCTTGACAGTCCCGTTATGACTCCGTGCTTCCAGTGCAGGGGGCACAGGTTCGATCGCTGGTCGGGGAACTAAAATCCCACAAGTTGCAGGGTGTGGCCAAAAAAAAAAAGCCCAACATGACATAAATGTGTACGTCAGAAAAGCAAATGTCCTGTGTCCTAATCACAGAGTTAGATGTTGTTGAAGTTGGTATTTGTGGTGTTCATACTTAAACATAACACGGTTTTATAAAATTGAGCTCATAGGATGCAACTTTGCAACATTCGTTTTCTCAATAATGATATAAGCTTTCTGTCTTTCTGGGGCAGCACACATCTCTCTGGAAGGCTTTATAATAACTATAATGTGCCAGTATACAATTATGCCATACTCTGTTTGATGGCCATTCTTTTGCTGTTACAGTACTGCAGCAACATCCTCAGGCTATATTTTTTTGGTATAGTTTTAATATTTAATATTTCTGTATTCTGTAGAATACTTCCTAAAAGTGAAATTGTTGTATCAGCGGGTATGCACTTAGGGAGGCCTCCCGGGTGATCACAGCCATTGGGCTTCATCAGCACCGCTGATTCACCATTTTTAATCTCTTCTTCCATTCAAATGAGTGGATGGATGGAGAGATGAGGTGAGACGCAGTGAGATGATGTGAAAGGCAAGGCATTAATATGCCCAGTCCTGGCACATAGTTAACATTTAATAAATGTTCCCTTATCCCTGTTTTGATGCTGGCATTGAGATCTGCAGATGTGTTGCTGGTGTGGTTGCTCAGCAGAAACCAAGTGTCTTTGGAAAGTGGCCGCCATGAGTGGGGCTGTGGACATCAGTTTGCATGTTGCTTTTTACCTGTTGGCCTGAATGGAGAAAAGAAGCAGAGGGTTGATGTCAGTCACTCCAGTTCACAAGACGACAGAGTTTGCTGCATGTATAGCAAGATCCTTCAGAAAATAGAGCCATTGGTACATCTGAGACTTTTTTAAAATGTGTTATTATTACTTCTGTTATTGTTTAACCTGAATTCAAACTGGCATGTGCCTTTGATAGTTCACCCCCTAAGAAACTTTAGAGGTTACATTTACTGTTTGTTCTGCCAAATTAGGCTACTCTGTGGCCCTGGGGTCCAGGATGCTTCCCAAGGCAGTTTGAGCATTTAATCACTGACTCCCATAAGCCTTTTACCAGGTGTATTTTAATTAATTAATTATGGCTGCACTAGGTCTTTGTTGCTGCACGTGAGCTTTCTCTGGTTGCAGCGAGCAGGGGCTACTCTCTCTAGTTGCAGTGCAGGGCTTCTCATTGTGGTGGCTTCTCTTGTTGCAGAGCATGGACTCTAAGGTGTGAAGTCTTCAGCAGCTGCAGCATGTGGAATCTTCCTGAACCAGAGATTAAGCCCATGCCCCCTGCATTGGCAGGTGGATTCTTAACCACTGAATCACCAGGGAGGTCCCCGAGTGTATTTTAGAAGAAGAAGAGTTAAGACTTTAAAAGAAGGAAGCAGGGTCCAAAGGGTCCAAGGCTTTCAACTAGAAGTGAACAGATGCAACAAGCTCTTCCTCAGTCCCATCTCATGGAGAACCTCCCTGTGTACTTGCAAGAAAGCAGACATTAAATCCACACCTTGCTCAGAACTTGGGTCACCTACATCAGCCCCTGCTATTTTTCTGTCTTATTAAAACACTAGAACTTCTTGACCCTTAGAGCAGAGTTCCCAAAGCAGATTAAAATCCCTTTAGGAGCTTCCAAAAAATGTAGATACCCAGAACCCTCTCTGGACCTACCTAACCAAATGCAGTAAGATGGGAAACAAGGATAAATGCACCAGGTTTAGGGGGGAAGAAACCCTCCGAGCAGAGCATCCCAGCCTTTTTCATGGCATAATGCACATAGAAAATGATCAGTTTTGACTGGCATGTCAGGGAGCTCCTCATCACAGAGGACCAACCGCAGGGTCAGGAAGCCCAGTCTTCTCACCCAGGGACCAAGGGAACCAGTACCTTGTCACATCTATTATCCATTCAAGGCAAGGAAATTCTGCCTAGAAGAGATGCATTTACCATGCTCACATTTTAAAAGCATTTTATTGTTACTTAATTTTGTAGAGGCAAAAGGAAACAGCAACGTAAGCCTGGAAGACTGCCCATTCCCCTACCGAGGGAGGGGTCAGTACCTTTGAATTTCATCCATCTGTTGAGAATCTGATCCCATCTGTCATCTGTAGAGTCATACTCAATGCCTTCCTTGCCAGCCAATACTGTTTTTATAATATACATTTGTGCAGTTTTCTCCTAAGTTGCTTCTGAGTTGGGGGCCATCTTCGGATCATCCAAATTTATTTTCTTTAATTAAAAACAATAGTCAGTGTCCATCAGATCCTCTGGCTACATCTAGCCCAAGCCATTTCCCAGCTAGCTCTAAGAATCTAGAGCTGTGACTGGGATGATGGAAGTGGTATTTTTTTCCCTTGAGAAATAAGACCTGACCTAGTGATTGCCTCCTCCACTTCTTCTAATTTTTTTGCAGACTCCAAGTACAACTAACTGTTCAGCTTCTGCTCCAAAAATATCCAGGAAAGAATAGGTGCTATTAAGTTGCTTGTCTTCATCTTTTATTGTTAAGGGACCCAAAGAAAGACATACAATTACCAGCTCATTAACTTGGGTCTTAGAAGTTTTAATAGATTTCTCACCGAATTGCTAAACCTGACTTCAGAGGGACAGGGACTAACTTTCGAGAAAAAGAAAAGTCCTTGCTAAGTTGTTTTATTCAATTATATCCTTTAATGCTAATTACAAAATAGAATAGATATTGTTTCCATTTTATAGATAGGGAAACTGAGGCTCAAAAAGTCTCAGTAGCTTGCCAATGTTTCAGGAAGCCTTGATTCAAATTTCAAAGATTGTGCTTCTCCTGCCCCACCAAGCTGGCTCCTTCAGGCAAAGCTGAAGGTACAGACACTGTTGTCTGTCTTTAAAAAACACTCTAAATATTTGTTTCCTTCTAAAATGTAATTCGCTAACCCCGAATCTCAACGACCCAGTGAATGGGGAATCGCTGGGAAAGACAGAGTAAGTAAGAGGAAAGGCCTTTCCAGTCCCTTGGTTATCCTCTTTAACTTTTTTTTTTAATATTTATTTATTTATTTTGGCTATGCAGGGTCTTGGGTGCATCACTCGAGATCTTTAGTTATGGCATATGGGATCATTTCCCTGACGAGGGGTCAAACCTGGGCCCCCTGCATTGGGAGCATGGAGTCTTAGCCACTGGACCACCAGAGAAGTCCCCCTCCTTAGCTTTAATGACCTCATGAAAGTTGACTCCCCATCTTACAGGTAAATAATAGTGATTGAAGCAAAACTTCAATCTGGAAAAAAACAAAACCTGGCCATCCCACAATTGAGCAATACAGGAGCCCATTAAAGACAAAATAAAAGTCATAGCCCCTAAAGCAAACACCGAGCAACTTCCAATTTGGGCAGCATTCCTCTTCTTTTTATCATCCCCACAGCAGTCCTGTCGTTAAATAATTTGCCCAGGCTCACACAGGTAGTAGTTGCTGGAGCAGAAATTCCCCCATGGGCATCTCATTCCACAGGTCTTCTGGTCCCCCATCCAGTTCTGCCCCACAGAGCCTGGGGCCCCACAGAGGTGCTTCTTGAGCCCAGTAAGCAACGACAGGAAAGTGAAAGTGGGGGGCACTCAGTCATGTCCCACTCTGCGACCTCCCGGACTGTAGCCCGCCAGGCTCCGCTCTCCATGGGGATTCTCCAGGCAAGAATACCGGAGTGGGTTGCCATTCCCTTCTCCTGGGGATCTTCCCGACCCAGGGGTCGAATCTGGGTCTCCTGCGTTCCAGGCAGATTCTTTACCATCTGAGCCACCAGGGAATTCAAATAATGAAGGTTGAAATAGTACAAAGAATCCACTCTTCATTTTTACCTGCTTTGTATATTGGGATTTGAAATAGTGTTTTTTATAAGCTGCAGCTTGTAGTTTTTTATTTAGTTAGTCAATTAGTTTTGGTTGCCTCCGGTCTTAGTTGCAGCGTGTGGGCATCTCACTAGCTGTCCTGTGTGAGCTCCAGAGCCCGTGGGCTCTGTGGTTGCAGTGTACAAGCTTAGTTGCCCCACAACATGTGGGATATTAGTTCCCTAACCAGGGATCGAACCCACAGCCCCTGCATTGGAAGGCATATTCTTAACCCCTGGACCACTAGGGCAGTCCCCAAATAATATTATATTTTGAAAAACAAAATGAGTTCCAAAGCTAAAATAAGTTTGAAATCTATTCCAGCTTTAAAAATGGGAATCTTTTATTACATCCAACTACAGAGCTTATTGACTATCTCTACCCCAGTTTCTGTTCAACAAGTTGGAGGTCCAGGTTTCCCAAAATAATACCGTACATGAGGAGCAAGCTTAGATTCAGGGACAGTTAATCCAGTGCTGATCACTGTTGCCGTGATGCAACTCATCAAGTATATTTGTTAGTCTATTATCAGCTTTTGATTTCAGGAACCTATGCTATCTATGGGCCAAATTGTGTATCCTCAGAATGGATAGATGATATGCTTAGTTATGTTTCATACTGAGTGTCCAAAGAGCACAGCTAAGATCAGAGTGAATGCGGACAGTCCACAACATGCAGTCTCAGCTCAAAGTCTGCCAACAGAGCCAGGTCCTAATGGCACTCCTTTCTGGGAAGAGCTTGGCTTCCAGGCTATTAGGAGAGCTGGTGCCTGGCCTCTCACTGTCACATGTAGTAAGGCAGGGGATCCTCTCCTGGTGGGCCCTTGAGTAACTTTACTGGTTTTGATTAGAGGTGATCTTATACATAAAAAGTCATCTCTGCCTGAAGGAGCAGATTAGCTTTGTGTAACAGGATAATAGGGAGCTATCTCTTATTGCTCTGGAATTGGAAACCAGGCCCAAAGCTGAGGACAAGGAGAAGTTGTAATTCCACATTCCCTAGCAGCTGCTCATCAGTGAGGTCAGGTACCCCAGGACTGGCCCAGGTGGCTCAGCTGGCCCTCTTGCCATGGCGCCCATCTTCCATCTCTCCCCCATTCCCAGTCCATGTTTGGAGATGGGGGAGGGGAATTCTCAGAGTCATTCGGGGTATCCTTGCCTAACCCCAAAGCCATGTGAAGGGAGTATTCCAAGAGAATTAATTACAGAAATTGGAGTGAAAGTGTAAGTCACTCAGTCATGTTCGACTCTTTGCGACCCCATGGAGTATCTGGTGGGGGAAACAAAAGGCTATTTGCCAAGCTGGGGACCTGTAGATCCACACGCAACTCTGCCATCTCATGAGTCTGGGGCAAGGCTACAAGGTGGCCCTAGGAGTTCGTCGGGGAACGTAGAGACTGATTGGTGCCTGCTTCCCATCTGGAGATTTCTGAAGGAGAGGGCTTGTGGAAGGAACCTGGGGCAAGGACGCTGAGTTAGAGCTGTGGAGAGTGAGTCTGGAAGTAGGAAGGGGGCATTCTGTTGGACATTATACAAAATGAAGATAATAGCATACTACTTGAGAGGTTTTGTAGTGAGGGAATTTCTGTTTGCTCTGAGACCCACAAATTCTCCAATTCTCTGATACCAAGCAGGTGTCAGTAATTCAGGTCTGACACTTCCTTTCCTTTGCATCATGTAGCACAAGTTCAAGGACTCAGTCCCGTAAGACCGCTTGCACTTCAGATGCCAGTCACAAGCCCAAGGCCACCACATCATGGTTATTTTTCCCTTCCTCCCACAGTATCATCCTCACATTCAGGAATCTGCTGGGAAGGCTCACAGAACTCAGGAAAACAGTTGATCTACATTTACTCGTTTTTTCAGAAAGAGTACAGTTCAGGAGCAGCCACATGGGTAAAATGCATAGGGCAAGTATAAGGGAGGGGGGTACAAGCTTGCACGCCTTCTCCAGGCATGCCCCCTCCAGGCATGCCCCCCGCCACCCGCGGCCCCAGCACAGAGATGTGTTCACCAACCCGGAAGCTCTCCAAGTCTCATTGTCAAGCGTTTGTGTATTTCAGTCGCCAGCCTCTCTCTTCTCCCCACCCCAGAGGACAGCCGACTAAACAATCTTTCTGAGACCCAGCCCTATCCTGAGGCCATCTAGGGACCGCACCCTGAGTCACCTCACATATGTTTCTTCTATCACAAAGATTAAATAAGAGAGTGTACCCAACGTGCTGGATCCAGACTCTGGTTCCCAGCAAATGTTTGATGAGCATTAACTAGTTTTGTGACTTTTCCCTCCTTCCATCCTCCATTTCTCCTGACCACCTCTCTCAGGGTTCTCTTTTGCCTTCATCTTTTCCATAGCCCCTAAAAGGCATCACCCTCAAGGCTAGAGGCCTTTGACTACTCAATGGTTTTGTGGTTCGCTCAAATTTTCCATTCTCACGCTTCCTCTTCTTCAAGTAGAGAGTCTTGAGTTTTTCTGGCCCTGAATTAGAACCGAGAAGGGCTCAGAACACCCACCAAAACACTCCCCCCACCACCACAGCCACCTTTTTCTCTGCCTTTCTGCATGTCAGACACACCTTCTGAGTCAAGTTCCTTTAAGAGAGTCGCTCTGCAGAGGACTAGCACAAATCACTCTGTGTGTGCTGTATGCGCTAGCGCCAAGAGCAAATGCTTTAAAAATAGCACTTTAGGTATTAACTGCAAACAAAGCAAGAACTGGCTGCTTCTGGCCACAATTTGCATTTAGGGTTTTATTTTTTTTTAAAACTGATGCATAGCAGGTGACCTTTCAGTAAAGTTTTTGGTCAATTTTCAAGTGCACTGAAAGCTCCTTAGTTCTTTTGGGTTTTTTTTTTTTTTTAATACCTTTATGAGATCCAGCTCATGTACCATATAATTCACCCATTTAAAGTATAGAATTCAGTGGGTTTTAGTCTATTCACTGATGTGGGTAACCATCATCACAATCGAATTGTAACCGTGTTCACGAGCCCAATAAAGAAACCCTGTATGCTGTAGCTGTCACACCCCGTACTCTTTTACCCTCAATCCCAACCCAGCCCTAGGCAGTCACTAATTTCCCTGTCCCTGGATTTCCCTGTTCTGGACACTTCATATGAATAGAATCCTTTAATATGTGCTCTTTGGGGACTAACTTCTTTGAAAGCTCTGTAATTTTTCTGTGCATCCCTTTTAGGATTCAAGTTCAAGAAATGTTGGTCCAGGGAATACCCTGGCAGTCCAGTGGTTAGAACTCCACGCTTTCACTACCAAGAGCCCGGGGTTCAGTCCCTCTTGGGGGAACTAAGATCCTGCAAGCTATGCAAAGAAATTTGGTCCAAATTAGGGGCTAACTCTTAACCTGATCGAAAGGGCCATTCATTAAAGGGGAATGAAAATAACACCACCTTGGAGTCTTCAAGAAAAGTTCCCAAATGCAGGGGGAAAAAAATCTGATATCTTTCATATGGGTTAGTTAGTTCATCCTTACTTGAGGGCTGAGCATTGTAGTTACATAATGTAGCATTTCCTAGCCAGTGACTGCTTAGCCCTTTTTTCATTTAACATTTATCAAAGACTTCTAAATTTCAATTAACAGGGCAAGCCCCTGTTGGCTATAGTCCTTTGTGGTTCAGATTGAAAGAGTAATTAATCACAGAGACTTTATATCTCAGTGAATGTCGGCCAATAATATTGCCTTGGAGATGCAAGCTGTGCTCCATCCAGGCTGAGACTTCCTGCGGGTTTCTCCTTGCACCTCCCAGGTATGAGACAGATCCTGACAAATGCAGGGACACAGTTTCACGTCGGCTGCACTAATCAAAGCCCTTAGCGTCATCTTTGTTCTGCTTTGTCCAAGTGAGAGATAGATGAAACCCGAAGGTGTGACCGACCTCCAGGGTGAGGAAGGAGGAAGCCTTCTAAAGAAGATGCGCCTGCGCCGAAGGAGGGTGGCCAGTATGGTCCATCTGGCCCTGGGGAGAAGCCCTGGCACCAGCTCAGCTCCCTCCATACAGATGGGCTTTAACAACAAGCGTCCAATTTGCCATCTGCCAGGCCTAGGGAGCACCGATGAGATTCAGAGCCAGGGCTCTTGCTGTGGATGAATTTAGAAGCCCCCAGCCAGAGGAACTTGCAGACTGGCACCTTCCCAGCTAGCCAACTGCAGGGCGGAGCCCTCAAAGCAAGAGCATTGACCCAGTGGATGAACATGCTACGGAGGAGTCGGAGGGGAACCTAGATTTCCTTTGTGAAAACCTCTCTGACTTGGTGTTAGAGGTTGACCTGGGCGCCCCCAAAAAGAGATATGTTGAAGTTCTGACCCTCAATACCTGAGAGTGTGACTTATGTGGAAATAGGGTCTTTACAGAGGTAATCAAATGAAAGTGAGGTTTGGTGTGCCTAATCCAATATGACTGTGTCCTTAGGCAAGGGGGCAGTTTAGATGCAGAGACAGACGTGCACAGGAGGAAGACGAGGTGGAGATGCGCGGGGGGAGCACCATGTGAGCAGAGGATACATCTGCAAGCCAAGAAACACCAAAACTCTCAGCAGACCAAGCCCGCAGGGCCAGCACAGAGGGCGAGACAGAGCCCTCCTCACAGCCCGCAGGGCCAGCACAGAGGGCGAGACAGAGCCCTCCTCACAGCCCGCAGGGCCAGCACAGAGGGCGAGACAGAGTCCTCCTCACAGCCCCCAGGGGGAACCGACCTCACCAACACCAGCACAGAGGGCGAGACAGAGCCCTCCTCACAGCCCCCAGGGCCAGCACAGAGGGCGAGACAGAGCCCTCCTCACAGCCCCCAGGGGGAACCGACCTCACCAACACCTTGATCTCAGACTTTGGCCTCCAGAATCCTGAGAGAGTCCATTTCTGCTGTTCAAGCCAGCCCATTTGTGATACTTTGTACGGCCACCTTAGCAAACTTACATACAGCTGGGTTCCCCGTTAGGGAAACAAGCTCCACCCTAGCTGGGAAGATTACTGAAAGGAAAGGATTGCATTTATCTCTGTGTAGCTCTCAGCTCTTCAGGAGGAAAGCTATTAATAACCCTGAGGATGCTCAGATTGTCTGATGCAAGGCTGGCCCATCCCGACATGGGGAGATAGCCGCCGAGGGTGTCCACCTGCCAGGGAAGCTCCCAGCCTGGATAGACCATCTCCTGTGTGTGCCCTCATGTAGTTTCAGAACCTGGTGCCATCAGTACAATCCCTTCCTCTAAGGGAGCAGCCTGCAGTGGAGCAATCTGCCTTGCTCTCTGCTTTGTCAACTTTGTTCCTGAAACATAAGAGAAAGAGGGAAAGGAAATGAGTCTAATATTGAAGACTCATTTGTCCTTGGCCCAGAACCTAGTCATAAGCATTCAAAAGCAAAAACCCTTTTCTTGAGATTTCTTCCACCACCATCGTTACGGACACTGGTGGGCAGCAGCTTCCAGAAAATGGAAATGCCCAACTGCCTCTCACTGCCACAAAGACACCAGCATGATGGTGGACAGCCATGTTTTTTGGCAATCATTTTTCTATACACTCAACCACAGGATAACAGTGCAGTAACCGTACAGTGCTTAATATATTCCTGCTTCCTTTCTTCTGAGGAGCTTCATGAGATATGAGGAAATTGAATTGTGGTATCTCTCAAGGATGTGTCAGTAGCATATGCTTCTTATCACTCTGGGACATCTCCTGTCTCACGTGTCTCCTGTTGGGTACTGGGCTGTGGACTTCCCGGCATTATTCCGCTTAAGCCCTGCAGCAGTCCCACAGTGGAGTTAGTGTTAACACCTTCATGCAGATGAGGAGACCCCAGCTGCCCTCTGACAGATTGTGCCAGAATTTCAGATGAGAATCTTCATTGTCTACGTGCAGGGAGCCCAGGTCTGGGAGTCGGTTTGACCTGAGCTCGAGTCCTAGACTGTGGATACGTCAGCTGTTATCTCTGAACTTCAGGCTCCTCGTTTGGAGCAGAGATGACACTTGTACCTTAGAGTAGTGGTCAAACTCGGCTCCTGGGAAGCTTCTGAAGTGCTGGATGCAGAGACCCCACCCAAGACAAATTTGATCAGAGGCAATAGGGATTAAACCTTACTCCTCATCCTCCGCGGTTTCTCTCACAGTTCTGGACAATAGAAGTTCTTAGTGACAGTGGGGCTCTAGGGGAAAATCCTTTCTTGCCTCTTCTAGCTTCTCTTGGCTCCAGAAGATCCATGGTTCGGGGGGCCTTTTTCTGTCCCCTTTTCTTGTGTGTAAGGAATAGACTCCAACCTCTGTGACCTTCCCTGAGTCCCAAAGGGCAGATTCTAACCATTGCAAATCATTCAAAAAAACTAAGATGATAGCATCTAGTCCTATTACTTCATGGCCAATAGATGGGGAAGCAATCAATCCTAAGGAAATCAATCCTGAATATTCATTGGAAGGACTGATGCTGAAGCTGAAGCTCAATACATTTTTGGCCACCTGATGTGAAGAGCTGACTCACTGGAAAAGACCCTGATCTTGGGCAAGATTGAAGGCAGGAGGAAAAGGAGATGACAGTGGACAAGATGGTTGGGTCACATCACCGACTCAATGAACAGGAATTTGAGCAAGCTCCAGGAGATGGTGACGGACAGGGAAGCCTGGCGTGCTGCAGACCATGGGGTAGCAAACAGTCAGACACGACTGAGCAACTGAACAACAGTCAGGGAAGGGAGGGGATGCAGCAACAAGGGAGAAGACCACCTGAGGCCAGATTAAAGGAACCAAAGAAACTCATCAGGAGACCATCTGAGGTCAGATTAAAGGACTGTGGGCTCTGCATACACCCCATCCTTATTGCAACTCCACCCTTAAAGCATTGCTATCAAACTCCTCACCAAATCCTCCCAGGCTGGAAACTCACAATTTTTGAGACACAAGCCCACTTTGCTCCCCTCTGCCTAGCAAAGCAATAAAGCTGTTCTTTTCTACTTCACCCAAAACTATCTGCAAGATTTGATTCAGCACCGTTGCACAGAGGCCAACTTTTCGGCATCAAGATGAAGTCAGAGGTTTAGAAATTTTATTTTAAAATAAGAAAACCTGGAAATCAAAGTTTAAAACATAAAACAGTCCAGTTACTTTATTAAAAATAAATGATATAACTGAGCTTGAATCAGAATCAAAATACTATATGAAATACTATACTATATGATACGAAATACAATCAGAATACAAAATACTATAGCCAAAGAAAGAAACAAACTAGAAATTTAAAAAATAAAAAAATTTTTAAGTTGTAAGAAAGGTCAACTGCTGTATGAATGGGACAGTTTAGATATTTATGTTCACAAACCCAAGTGAGAGAATGAGATTTGAAGGTAATGATTTCAAGAGAAATGAGTACTTGGGGAAAAGGTAGGGAAAATGAATAGAGGGGGAGGGGTAGACTTGTAAAGGGGGACATTTGCAGTGATCAGAATACTTCAAATAAGACTTAGTGGTTGGGTTGGATTTTAAAAGTTTTTATTTGTATATTTATTTATTTTGCTTATTGTCATCCAGAGACATTCAGCTGGATATTCATTTCTGATCTTGAGTTTTGAATTAATGGAGTCCTCTGGTAAAGCCTTCTCCCTTACTTCCCTCTAGCTCTTTGAAAGTGAATCCCTAATTATAGGCCATGTATGAGATTTACTAGATGAAATCAGCAGCTGTGGATATGACACCAGACTCTCAAAAAATCAACACACTGTTGCCATAAAAAGCCCAATTGTTAATTGCTTCTTTGGCATCTGGCTATAACAAAAACACCCTTTTTCTGTTTAATATTAAAACTAAATGTAGCGGAAAGAACATTGGGCTAGAACTAGGGGAGGCTAGTATTCTTGTCCCAAACCTGTTACCAAGCGCCTTTGAGGACAAAGATATTTCTTTCTTTGAGGTTTGAGGACAAAAAATATTTCTTTCTTTGAGGCCTCAGTATCCTTATCCATAAAAAGGGTATGAAGTCAAATTACCACTTCCAACTGAAAAGTCCCATTCTGCATCTTGAAAATACAATACACTCTTCTAACCTTTTCCCAAAGCTTTATTTCATGATAGCCTAATATCATTTTACACTTTTGTAGTTCCATGAGGAAAAGGAACCACACACACATTTAAGTGTCTCCATAGTTTTCACTCTGCAGGCAGTACTTTTCTAGTCTTTCTCAGATCAGAAGTTTGCCGTAAGGCCCCACAAGTTTTAACAACTTTGGAAATGCAGTCTACCAGTGTTTCACATTTAATATTGCAGAGCCTTATTTCATTCTTGAGATGTCTGGAATCTACATGAAGATTCTACAATAGGTATCGTTTCAAGTTCCGCAGTGGTCAGGGGAAGGAACAAGCTGGGGCTAGTCCATGAATCAGGTACTCGTGTTGGGAAGGCGAGTGTGGGGTGCACGCAGCTGACCCAGGGGCCTCCATCTGAGGCCTGTCTCAGGCCCACTGCACAGGACCTGAAACAAATGAAGGCAGCTCAGGCCACAGCCACACTTGCTGTTTTTGCTGGGTCCTTTGTCCCTGACATGTCTGGGTTGCCAGGAGCTTTGGCCTCTTGCTTTCAACTGCTTGCTGGCTCTGCAACTATCCATTGTTTACCCAGTTGCTACTGGAGTAGGACAACCGTCACTCAGGTCCATGAGGTTCTGCCTTTGTATATTCTGACCGGCCACAATGTGGCAGCCATGTCTTTTGAGCCTCAAGATAGTTGTTGGTGAGCTCATTATTCACCATCATGTCCCTCTTGTGGGAAAGTCAAAGGGAAGACGGGGAAAGAAACCAGCTTCCCCTGTTTAACTCCAGCTTTTGTATTTTAAGTTGCAGGAATGGCCTGGCAGCTGTGCATTTCCTCGTGTGTAGTTTCTGTGGATTTGGCTAATGGTGCGAACTTTTGGAGAGTGCTGGCAAAGAACGAAGCAGCATTCCTTCCCTTTTGTCTTTGGAGATCCAGTTATTACATCTTCTTGGAATCCACACGATGTTTCTGTTTTGTTCTTTTGCTAAGTAACAGTTCGTTCCAGAATTTAGCAGCTTATGGGAATTCCCTGGCGGTCCAGTGGTTAGGCCTCTGTGCTTTCACTGCCTGGGTTCAGTCTCTGGTTGGGGAATTAAGATCTCACAAGCGGCATGGTGTGGAGAAAAAAAGAAAGAATATATAAGCCAGTAGTAGGATGACTGACTAGCCATTTAGGAAAACAGAATTTAGTGATTTAAAACAACAGTGTGGTAGTTCTCACAATTCTGCCATCTCAACTGGGCTTAGCTGGACAGGATCTCCTGTTCCTCATGGTATAGGCTTTAGCTGAACTATTAAAGATGGCTTTATCGCTCGTGTGCCTGGCTTCTCAGCCAGAATGAGTGAGCCTCTCTCCATTCGTGGCCCTCCATGTGGCAGGCTTGGCTTGGGCTTCCTCACTCCATGATGGTCTCAGGATAATCAAACAAGACATTTGCATTGTGGCAGACTTCTGGTTTCCAGCTTCTCTTAAAGACCCAAACTGACACAGTGCCTCTTCTGCCACATTCTTTTGGTCAAAGCAAGTCACAGACCAGTCTAGATTCATGAGGAGGGGAAGTAGCCTCCACAACTTGGTGAGAGGAACACCACGCAGGCACAGTGAGGGAGGGAGTGAATGGGGGCCATCTTTGGAGATGATCTCCTATAATCTCGTGGTATTCTCTTGATTTATTGGTCTCCTCTCTTTGTTCCTGCTGGCATTTTGTGGTGTAAGAACACAAGTCAGGCAGGAAATAGTCCCACCATATTAAACATCAGATCTTTTACCAGCAATTCCAGGGTGCTTTGGAAAGGCATTGCTGTCTCTTCCCTGGATGGTAGGGCTGAGCATCAGAGGCTTCACTGACTGCCTTGGGAAGTACAATAATGGCCAACATCAGTTGAGCACTTGGCTATGGACCAAACTCTATGCTTATGCCTTTTTCATATATAACGTTATCACCATAATCTTCCCAGGTCTATACCTATAATTTCAATGGCAGTTCCTGGGTTGGTTCAGGTGATAGCATGGCATAGTTGGTACTGAAGATTCAAAAATGCTACATAGCCTCACTCGAGATCACCACCCCTTCCCTCCCCAGAAGCACTCATTTCCTTGAGGTACTTCTTATGGTGACTGGTTTCTTTCACTTAGCTTTCTGTATTCATTCATTTCATAAAAATGATGGTTGAACTTTGAAGTTATCATTTCTTTGATATATTTTTTCCTCCAGGATCCTAAACACTTCAAGTCAGAGAAGACTGGACGGGGACAGTTAAGGGAAGGCTGGAGAGACAGTCATCAGCCCATCATGTGTTCCTACAAGCTGGTGACCGTGAAGTTCGAAGTCTGGGGGCTTCAAACCAGAGTGGAACAATTTGTACACAAGGTAAGTGAATGGTTGGCAGTTCCTGGGCTGTGGGCAAAGTAACTGTCTTTGTTGTGAGCCAGAGTGCCCAATGCCCAACAGATGTTAAGCACTGAACCAACACAAGTTACCTGCATCTAGAAAACCCTGTTTCCATGACAATGAATTTTGCCTACTGTTTAGACATCTTACACTCCAGCTCTCATTTTGTGACTTCCGTGTCTATTGGGTGAGTATGCTCAGGAAGTTGGGCTCTCAAAGTATGGTTCTCTCGGGCTATCCTAGTTCCAAAGAGAGGTTCTTGTACTTGGTACTTGGGCATTCAGGTTCCAGGCAGAGGCACAGGGTTATTCTGTGTGCGCTGTCCCCCCAAGGATAGTCCTCGCTCAAAAGATCCTGCAAATGTAGACACCTGGAGTAAAAGATGCCCCAAGAAGCAGAAGAAACCCCAGTGTTCCCATTAGATGATGTACCCCAGCATTTCTGCTCTTCTAATAACTCTGTTACCAAAGAATTATGGGCAAGCCCAAAACACAGGTTTTAGTTGTATACCTCCTTTGGCTAAACATGTTAATTCTATAGCAGGAACCCATTTAGTGAGGATTTAAGTTTATTGGGTGCTTCTAACATAACTCTTCCAGTAGTCATGTATGGATGTGAGAGTTGGACTATAAAGAAAGCTGAGCGCAGAAGAATTGATGCTTTTGAACTGTGGTGTTGGAAAAGACTCTTGAGAGTCCCTTGGACTCTAAGGAGATCCAACTAGTCCATCCTAAAGGAGATCAGTCCTGGGCGTTCATTGGAAGGACTGATGTTGAAGCTGAAACTCCAGTACTTTGGCCACCTGATGGGAAGAGCTGACTCATTCGAAAAGACCCTGATGCTGGAAAAGATTGAGGGCAGAAGGAGAAGGGGACAACAGAGGATAAAATGGTTGAATGGCATCACCGACTCTATGGACATGCGTTTGGTTAAACTCCAGGAGTTGGTGATGGACAGAGAGGCCTGGCGTGCTACAGTTCATGAGGTCGCAGAGTCAGACACAACTGAGCAACTGAACTGAACTGAATGTAACTATTATCCTCATGGAAATTAATTGGAAATGCAATGCTGAGCATTGCTGTTTGTACTCCTATTATCATGAGAATAAGTACTATTCAAGTTGTCTCTACATTCCAGATAGGCTGGATATCTGTTTATTTTTCCATTTAAAAACTGATAAAGAATAGCTTTCTGAAATTCTGTTGGGGGCACTGGAATTTAACCTTAATGCACTGAGCTGTGTGTTACTTAGATGGATTTGTCTACTGCACTTGGGGAGCCAGTTGATAGTAAAATGTGTAAATCTTGAATTTGGGTCCAAGAAATAGATTGAACTTGCTTTCCTGATAATAGCAGGGCCTGGAGCAAATTTGAGACAGAGAAATGTACTAATCTGCTAAGCTCCAGAATCCGTTTTTGCCCAGCCACAGGTGAGAGCCAAGTGGCACGCATAGAAATCAAGTTCTGGGACCTGCTGTTTTCCTGCTGTGTCCCAGTTATTAAGAAGGAAGAAAGTCCAGGCTCCCAGAGTAAATATTTTCCAGCCTCAGCTCTGCATCTGTCTCTGGCAGTATATTGTTGACTTCCTACAACATCCCACCTTTTTTTAAAAAAACCCAAATGATCTCTTACTGGGACCCCTACCATAGTATGGTTCATTATCTCATCTTCTCACAAAACATATTTAGATTGCCACAGGGGTCATTGTGTTTCTTTATTCTAGTTTTGAGAATCCATTTCTTTAAAATACCTATAAGAATTACACTCTAGCAATAGGCATTCCCACTGCCCATTTCCAAATATAATGAAGTGTCATCAACACCCCCAAACACACCTGCTGTGGCACATGAGCCACTAACGAGAATCTGAGGCTCTTCTTTGCGTGGGTTTCAAGTGCCAGGGATGCCTTTCTCTGAACACCTTTTGTTTTTGAAGAATCTATTCACAGTTAACGGGAAAAAAATGCTCGAAAGCGAGCCATTAGCACGTTATTGGATTCTTGTTTCCAGCAGACAGCTGTGTTGTGCTTAATGCAGTAGGGCGTATTTACTGACGCCTCAATGCTGTTCTTTTAATTCCATGAATTTGACACACTCAGCACTCAAGTGGCATGGCTTCATGTTGTTTCTTAGTTTCATTATATGTTTCCTCCTTCCAAATCATAAAAGCCTCACTAGATATCCATAGGCCTGGAATAATAAACACTTCATTATGAAGCCTTCCCTTGTTTCTGCAAATTCAGTGAATTAAAATCCTTCATTTCTTGAAACATGCTCGAACCTTCTACAAGAAGTTTTTGACAATTGCTAGATTTGTTTGTCAGGCGGAAGGAAATGTTGGAAGGAGAGTACTGAGTATCTAAGAAAGGTAAAAAGGCATGCTGTTTTTATAGTGATAGAAGGCCAAAAAAAGAATGCCATGAAATAAAAGCACATAAATGGTACAACACACAAACTCTTTGCAATTATTTTTCTTAGTCTTCTGTTGCCGTTATGTGTCACCATAAGAAATAATTTCATTCCTTTCATCTCCAATCAAGTTCATCATTCCCATCATGCTCTACTTTGATTCAGGTCTCTTATTTCATGACTTTCAATAATAGATAACATGATAGCTGACTAAACTGCTCCCTCCTATGACTTCTAATACATGAAAGCCAAGCTTAGAAAGATATCTACTTATCTTGAATCCCACACCTTCAATTATTTTTTTTTAATTACCAATATATAGGATACTTCACTAGAGAAGAGAGAGTTTTAAGTGCTTTGGTCTTGGAAGTGATTTTCTATCCAAACAAATGTGCTTGATTTCCAACATTTATGACTTCCTGGCGCCTGTGAGATGCACCCTTACACAAATGGAAAGTAGAACCTGTTTTAGGTAAAGATAAATGAAGAGAAAAATCCGAGGGTGATCAGCCCTGGAGACTCATTCCAGTCGCTGTTGTGTGACTGCCAAGTCGTTGTCATTATTTTGAACAGCTTCCAGCCTAACTTTCAAATAAGATAAAGAGATTAATTTACAGCGAGTATGTGTGCACCATGGGAAAGGGATGAGAGTAAGTATGCCTCCCTCTAATTGTCATCCCATATGGACAGAGGGATGGAGAAATTTGTAACTGTCAGGTTTCTAGAATTGGAAACCATTCCTTTTCCAGATCGTTTTAATTAAACCTGGTGTTCTGTTACCTTCCTTCTTTTGCTTTTTTAGGTGGTTCGAGATATTCTTCTGATTGGACATAGACAGGCTTTTGCTTGGGTTGATGAGTGGTATGGTAAGTCAACTTCCCCAAAATCAGTCATAGAACAACTTCATAACACATTGGCTTGGACTTTCAGTCCATCTGGCTTCAACTGCTATCTAGAAAGACAACAACAAAGGCAGAGCTATTGCTTCCTGTATTGAAAATAGCATTGTCCGTGGGACATAATGAAGAAGAATGTAATGATAGAGGCTTGGTCTAAAATAACCACAGCACTTAATTATTGACTAAGTAGGACCTCAACATGTTTGATGTTTGCATGCTTAATAATGCAGGGTGCTATAATCCACTGTTGGATTGGCTTCAAACCCCTCTAATTTATCCCAGACCTCAAGATCAATGCTGCCTTGATCTTGTCGTTAAGCATCATATCAGGTGAAAGCAGTCCTTTGACTTGAGTCCTTTGAAACACTCCCTCACCAAAAATATAAGGACCCTGCAAGGATTCAAGGGAAAAGAAATGAGTGACCCCTTAATTCTAACTGAGACTGTTGTTCTAGCTTTTTAAAAAATGATTCAAGAAGAATTAAACCAGTTCTCTATATTTCCAGTAAGTGAAAAGAAACCAGGTTTGTTTCATCCCATGATGGATGAACCACACTTCCCATATCTGCAGTGCTATCATTTTGTCCACGTGAATCCCCTGCATTCCCAGAATCAGTCATCAGAGGCTTGAGCCCTTGACTATAAAAAGAAACAAACACACCCAGTTGGTGACTTGGGTCAGATCTGATTGCCTAATGAAAATGCTCTTCTCTTTGGCCTTTTCCTAAGTCACATTGAATTTGTTCTCAGCATAACCTCGATTGCATTTTGGTGCCTTTGTATCACTGTTTCACCAGTGCCCTCTCTCTTCTTAGCTGAAGGCATCAAATTTAAAGTGAAAAGTTCAGTGGACTGAACAGACAAAGACAGTGACTGTTAGCTGTTTCTGAACCATATTTTTCAAAATAGGGTTTTGTAGACTATGGGTGTGCTTTTTTTTTTTTTCCTTTTTTTGCAGTTTTCCCAGATCCACATCTTCTGAAAAGCAAATACATCTTTATCTTTGCTCCTTCCTTGGTTTGCCCAAATGCAGACCTCTAGAAGAGATGCTTTCGAAAGATCACCATTTGCTTTCTCTTAATCACATGCCCCTGGGCTTCCCTAGTGACGCAGTGGTAAAGAATCCGCCTGCCAATGCAGGAGACTGGGGTTCAATTCCTGGGTTGGAAAGATCCCCTGGAGAAGGAAATGGCAACCCCCTCCAGTATTCTTCCTTGGAAATCCTATGGACAGATGAGCCTGGCGGGCTACAGTCCATAGGGTCACAAAGAGTTGGACACGACTCAGCAACCAAAGAACGAGAATAATCACACACCCCCAGGACGCAGGACCACAGGCAGCACTACGCCGACTGGCCACACTGCCACAAGTCTCCCCAGCACTTCTCTGTGGTTGTCTATTGTGAGATGGGAGGAGGGAGAGTCTCCTGTGATTACTTCCCCAGATCATTAAACAGATCTTTCTGGTTGTTTTTTCTGGGGAGCTTTTCACAGATTCTTAGAGGGACACCCCAAAGGTTAACAACTGCTGGTCTCCCCCAACTTGCACTCATCCACACTGCTGACATCCTAAGGGAGTTTCAAAAGGATAGTCAAAGAATAATAGGCTCAAACTGGTTGAGAAGTTTGGCCAGTGAACTGAAGCCTGAAGAGCCAAAACTCCACCATCTTGAAGACCAGGAGACAGGGCAACGTGATAGATTTCTCTGGAATACCATGAGGCCTTTGAAGACTTTTCAGAACAGGCAGCATGAAAAAGGGTAGCTGCGCCCTAACTAAGAAGACGAAACACTGCAAGCCTGTTGACCAGAAAAGAGAGTCTGAGTAGGGGCAGGATAAAGAACAAGAAAATGTGGGCAGGCGTCTAGAGAAGAACGGCTGGAGTGCAGAGGACAAGGGCCGATTTTTTTTCCCTCTCCACCAAGCCCTCAGCAACCAAGAGACTTAAAGACTTTTAGTCCAAAAAAAAAAAAAAAAAAATCTCAGACTATTACAAGGACCCAAAGCTAGAATAACGCATCAAAGGAAGGCCTTTAAAAAGAGAACACCTACTTAAGATGGAGAGGTGGAGACAGGAATTAACTCAAGGAGCCTTCTGACAAAAAGCCCTTTCTGTATCTGAGTGCAGAAAAACAGCATGTGGTTTACTGGATGTAGATCATGAGGGCACGGTGTACTCCCCAGAGAAGGCCTCCACCCGCTATATATACAGTCCTAGCCCCAACCAAAACAAGCAGCCTTTTCACTCAGCAAAGGGTCTGAGACCTACCCCATCAATTTCATGTAGATTACTGGCATAGTTGTCCCCAGCTGAGCCGCTTGCCAGGAAAGTGGTAGCTCCTTCATTACACAGATGCAGATACTCAATCAACTAAATGCTAAGAACCCTGCCCACAAGCCCTTCCTTATTCAAGGTAACGCTGTGTACTGCAAGCCTTTCAGGTAAATGGGTGTGTCATCGCCCACCAGCACAGCCCTTCAGTTTTGGGTACCTGAAGTTGTTTATTTTTCTTTGGTCTATATAGGCTCAGTGAGGCTTTCACTAGTAAACATGAAAAGGGTTCAAAGTAAAGAAACCCTTTCCTATAGCTTATGGCACTTATTCTCCCAGTGAGGTCCTGGGCCTGCAAATTCAGCATCCCTAGGGTACTTGTTTCAAATTCTCAGACTCCACCCCCAACCTGCTGAATCAGATATTCTGGGGGTGTAGCCTAGCACACCCCCTTGTGTTTTAACAAGCCCTCCAGGTGAATCCTAAAGGTTTTTTTTTGCTTTGTTTTTCTGTTTTTGGTTTTTGTTTTCATTTTTTGGCCACGGCGCAGGATATGTGGGATCTTAGTTCTCCAATCAGGCATTGAGCCCGAGCCCCCTGCATTGGAAACACAGAGTCTAACCACTGGACCGCCAGGGAAGTCCCAAAAGTTTTAAGAACAACTTTAAATCAGATTAGATTGAAAGGACAGCTTAATTAATTCAGTTCAAATGTAATTAGACTAGAAAATGGTAGATGTCTTCAGGGCCAACTGCTAAACTCTGGTGCCTTGTAAGCGTTGCAAAAAGGCACCCCTTCCAAGCAGATTCAGCGGTGCTGTCAGCTGAGGGCTGAATTTTAGTTCCACTGATCCTGGGCTGTGCTCCTACAGTGCCCAAACTGTATACCTTTATACACTGGCAGCCCTGTATGATGTCTTTCTCCCTAATTGGACTCACCACCTCCAGTGCTTAACTGAGTTGTATTTTTTTTTTTTTTTAAAAAGGACACTATAAATGACAGTAATCATTTCTTGCCCAAGGATTAATTTTGTATCCTTCCTGAATTTTAGCATTTGACTGTCACAATAACCATTTCCCTAAACAGATTTTATTCTGCTCTTGTTTGTCCCAAAGTACAACCGTTTTCTACTGTTGGACAGTAGTTGAGTTTGGTTTTCAAAGCCTTGGTTGGTCTTTATCCATGAACCTTGAGTGTCTCCTGCATGACTGGAACGCTAATCAGAAAAAACAGCTGCATATTGTAGAAGATGGGGTAAAAGAAGAGGTGAATAAAAATAGGCAGCCCAGCTTCACCAAAGCTTGGTTTTGCTTCACAAATCTGACAGTATTTTGAGAGGAACACAGAGGGTTGCCCAAGGGAGGCCGTGATTGAGTGGAATTTCATGAATCCTGACCCTTCTAAAAAATAGGGGGTTGTTCTGGCTAGTATAGATGAAACTCCCTCACAAAAATGACTTAGAGATCATTCTGGAGTCCCAAGAGCAGTCTAACAATGAAAGAATCAAGCTGAAGTTGGAGAAAGAAGCTGACTCAAAGGCTAGCATTAGCTGGTTGATTTCACCAAGCCAGCATTTTCCAATGGCTGCAGGTTTCCTGAATCATGAATTTAAGTTCCATGTCTCTTATGCAGCATTTTATTGTGTCTGCTTACATTCATTTTTCTGGAAAGAACCCATTGCACTCCATCACATTTTCAAAGGGATCTGTGACTCTGCTCTCCACCTCTCCAAATTAAGAACTGTAGAAAAAATCATAACTGTAGATTACAATTCTAGATCTTGTGATCTGAATTACAAGGAAAGGGTATCCACCAAGCCTTGAGGATTAGCTACTTTCACTACAGAAAGAAAAAAAAAGTACTGTTCGTAATAAGCACCTGTTGAATTTATAGCCTTTTTTTTTTTAAACAAACAAACAAAAAAAAAGCACTTCCCAAAGGATGGGCCATCATTTTGTTGAAGTCAAAGGGGTATCAGACCTAATTCTTGATTGCTGGAGCTTCCTCTGACCCAGCCACTTGTTTAAGAGTTCCGTTGTGACTTAGAACAACAACAAAAGAAAAAGTTACTTCAGTTTAGGCTGACAGGCCTGTAAATGGAGAGAAAATATTTGTAGAAGGAAATAAAACATGCCATTGGATAGGTCATTGAATTAAGCTATATGACTTTATTAAAACTTTAATGAAGGAAAAATCCTAACTGCAGACATTTTGGTTGGTGGCATTTGTAGTGTCTCTGTACATTCAGCTGACTCCTACCCTAAAGGCCTTTCAAATATACAATCTTGCCTCCACTTCCAGTGAAATCTTTAATAAAATGATTGAAAGAAAATTGCCACCATAACCAAAGCTGAAAGATTAAGAGAAGCTATTTGCAATATATGTAGCCAACAGAGGACTAATATCCACAATGTATAAAGAGGTCCTATAAATCAAAAATCCAACACTCAATAGAAAAAAGGTAAACAACCTGAATAGGTAGACCATGGAAGAAGAAATACAAATAACCAACAGCTTCTCTACTAATCACAAGAAATGAAATGAAAACGGCAAAAAGATATGACATTTGCCCATCTGATAGCAAAATTTAAAACGAGTGATAATCAGTTTTGGATAGGTGGGAGAACACACTGACAGTTTCTATGAAAACTGATGATGGGAATACAAATAATCTGTGGCCCAGTAATCCCACCTCTAGATACTCTTTCTTAAGGAATACACATACATGTTCCTGAATATAAATACAAAGCTATTCAGGGTAGTGTTGCTTATAAGAGCTAAAATCTAGTCTCCATGTAAATGTCCTTCAACAGAAATATGGTCAAGTAAATTATGATACCACTCATATGATGGCACCCCACTCCAGTACTTTTGCCTGGAAAATCCCATGGGCGGAGGAGCCTGCTAGGCTGCAGTCCATGGGGTCGCTAAGAGTCGGACACAACTGAGCGACTTCACTTTTACTTCTCACTTTCATGCATCGGAGAAGGAAATGGCAACCCACTCCAGTGTTCTTGCCTGGTGAATCCCAGGGATGGGGGAGCCTGGTAGGCTGCCGTCTATGGGGTCGCACAGAGTCGGACACGACTGAAGCGACTTAGCAGCAGCAGCAGCAGCATATGATAAATATTGTGTGTTAAAAAGAATAAGGTAGTTCTGTAGGTACTGGTATGGAGATATGTTCATTTTCCATTAGTGGAAAAAGTAAGCCAGAGCAACTTGTATCATATAGTATACTATAGTATGTGAAATCCTATAGTATTTCACTATATAAATGTGAAAATAAAAGAGACTGTTGTGTGTGTGTACTGTGCATGTGTAATACATGCAAATTCATAGGAAAAAAAACCTGTGAGTGGTTATCTCCAGAAGGAATAGGATTGATACGGGAAGTTAAAAGAAATCAAAGTGAAAAGAAATCTTTTCTGTGTATAATCCAGTACTATTTGAATTATTTCTATGGAACATAATGCACACATTAGTTGAGTGATTCAATAAGTAAATAATAATTGAAATCCACATTTTATAACAAAGCAGAAAATAGTTGAAGCAGACCAAGACTCATACAGAGGTATATTTTGCTTAGTTCATGGTTTAAGAAATTGAAGGAGCGTCTTAACAATTCCTGAGCCCAGAGCTTCTTTAATAAAGCTGGGCTGGTGGTAGAGGTGAGGGTTCTACCCAGCCAATTTAGTGCGACCTTCACATGCTGGAATAAAAGACTGGGGTCTGCTTACTCTCTCACCTGAAAGAGGGTGAGAAGAAGAAGGACAGAAACGATCTTGCAATAGGACAAAGGCAGGAAATCTTGCAACAAAGAGAATATTTATGCCGCCAGATGATCAGTCACCCTCTAATGGCCAAATGTCAAAGATACTGGGATACAGCTTCCTTATCAGAAGAACTTTGGTACTAGTTCCAATAGTCTCTTAAATCAGGCCATTAGGCCAGTGTTACTTGTTTAAGAAGACTTCATTTAAGAAACTCTACTTGAAAAAAGTAAATTATGACATTTCAGATCTGTAAATTAAGGGATAATTAAATTCAGTTATTTGCAAAATAATTGACATAGGACTCCTTTAAGAGTTTATCTGATATACATAAGCACTGTCTTGCTGGCGACAAAGAGATCTGAACCTAAACTGTGAGAAGTCACTCTGATCATTGAAAATCAATTAGTAATGAAGATGAATCAACTCCAAAAGTATAATCCATCATCGGGCATATGTAATTGAATTTACTAAAAAACTGACTCATGTATAGATTTCAAGGTAATACACTTTGCTGAAGCATATGTAGTGCATTCTATCAGATAACCTGAATAAGAACATTTTCACTTGATTAGGCTTCCCATAAATTCCTGAGGAATATTGACATAATTTCCATAAGCATGTATGGTATGAGAGGATAGTTCACGATTTAGACAAACATATTTTCCTTCAGCATTGGCTGGGACCAAATTATCATTATCTTTCAGCGAACCCCCTGTACTAGAAGGTTCATTCTTTTTTCTGTTTTTTGTCTGTTCATGGCAGTAAAAACACTGAATCCTAACCACTAGATCACCAGGGAACTCCCTAGAAATGTTCATTATTATGTGGTCTAATTGAGAGATTTTTTTTTCCCTAAGATGAAGTTTTCTGCAACTGTTTTTTAATTCTTCATTTAAAAAAGGGGGGGGATCATGATTCTAAAATTGGCAAATATCTTTTCTAAAGTGTATCTTCTTATTCAAGTGCAAATTGATGGTAGCATCTTCTAATGACCCCAAATAATTGAGTTTGAAATAACATTCTCTTTCTTTCTTACAGAAATAATTCAGATTTGATGTAGAAAAGTTAGAAAATATAGATAACCGAAAGGAGAAAATTAAAATTTCAACTCCTCAAAACAATCACTGTTAACATTTAGAAGTGTATCCTTTTGTTTTTTTCTGGCAAAAATGATTTCTGTTACCTCCAATATTTTATTTAACAATATACCAAAGCCATTTCTTTATAGTGTTCAATATTCTTATGCATCATTTTAAATTGCTGCATAATACTATCAGGCCCCAGAGTTGTTTTCAACTTTTCACTATTATGAACAAGCTAATAATGAGTATCTTCATTATTAAATCTTTCTTCACATCCATAAAACTCTTTGAAAGCCCCTAGTCACACAGTTTAAGCCCCTCTGTTAACATTGAGCTAATTAAAGATAAAGAATGATTTCCATTGAGATTCACTAGAACAAAGAAATGAAGCCTCCTTTGTTTTTGTTTTTAAAATTACTAGTGTGCCAGTTAGGGGGGAAATAATGCGTCTAATGAACGTATGTATAAAGAAATTTCTTTAATTTTAAACTTTTAACTTTAAATGATCTCAGTATTCATTCCAGGTATATTTGTGTTTAAGAACTTTTGATAACCAGCCATTGAATTTAAAGTGGTTGTATTGAAAGGATGTTATTATTGTTAACAAAGATGCCTTTGTTCTATTCACAAAGCAGCATCTCTTTACTGCTTTGCAGTTACCTTGATTTTCTAAAAGAAAAGCATGCTCTTCGCTTGGCCAGACTGTTGCTTAGCATTCTTGATACCTACATTGCTTATGGATGGCATTTTTGATTAACGGTTTCAGTGGTGGGGGTGTCACCAGCTAAATAATATCACCCAGGTCTGGGTTTAGAGCTGCCCTCCATTTTGACCCCAGACCACATTGAATTAATTCATAAACTTCTCGCAAGTTGCCCTTTGGAATTGAAGAGACTCTCACATGACACACAAGGACTGATATAGAAAGACACCAGACCACATGATGCAGAAAATGCTAATGGAAAAATTCCAGCTGTAAATACTCGCTCTAAATCCCCACCAAGCTAATCAGTGATCAAGGTGGTAGCTTGATTAACCAGTTGTTGAGCATGTACCATTCATTGTAAAGAGGCATGAAGTTAAATTCTGCCAGGAGAGTGGCAGAGGAATCCCCATCTGGGGAAACTGCTAATGAATTGTTATAAAATATCCAGGGAGTGGAGTGGGGAGTGCAGGATAAAGCAACAAAAAAATTTAAAGTGAGACTAATTATTATTTTTATGCATTGCACATACCAAAGATAACAGGTTCTTTGTTGAAGTTTTTATCCCTTGGATTTAGACAAGGTTTCTCAACCTCGGCACCGCGGACATTCTGGGCCAGATAATTCTTTGTCGGAAAAGGAGGAGGCCTGTGCCACCACATCCCTGGTACCTCCCGGCCACGTGCCAGTAGCATCTCCACCTCTGGTCGTGACAACCAAAAGTGTCACAGAACTGTCCCGTTAAGAACCACAAGATTTAAGAAACTATTATTCTGAAATCCTGAAAAATCTGCAGAATCAGGCCAAAAAATCATAATGTCATGTGCCATTTTATTTATAGAACTGTGTGGGTGGAAGTAGTGGCAGCCCTCGTCATGCTGTTAGGCTGGACTTGACGTTCAGAGTAGCCCTGCACTCTCTGACACCATGTGTTCTGTGCAAAAATGCATCTCTGTGTGAGCGTTGCACCCAAATCTCACCAGGAGCAGTGGGCATCATTTCTCTGCCCTCAATGTCATGTCTCTTACAATAGCAATGAACGTGTCCTTTCTGTTGTTGAATGCATTGCTGTAAAGAATCTCCAAATCTATTTTGAAAGATATATGAAAGGTAAGTATTAAACCACACAAACCTGACCCTATCCCTTACAGGGATCTTCTAACCATGCTTTTAGGAGATCTCAGGCTATAGCCTGTCCACGAGCTAATACTTCCTACCCACCTAACTCACTGTAAAAGAATCACCCCTAAATAACCTCCATTCTTCTCAGCTTTAAGACTGTTTTGACTTAACTCCCTTGTATACACTCTGCCTTTGGCTGGTTTAGCTAACTTTATGATTGACTCTTCATAAAGTTAGTAAGTTCCCCGCTTTTTTACTCCTCTCTTTGGCTTCTGCTAAGCTGCCATTGTCCCCTAAAGTCTCCCCCATTGAAAGTTTGCCTTTAATAACGGAAGTTGCCAACGTCTTGACCTTCTTTCAGATATGACAATGGATGATGTTCGGGAATACGAGAAAAACATGCATGAACAAACCAACATAAAAGTTTGCAATCAGCATTCCTCCACTGTGGATGACATAGAGAGCCAGGCCCAAACAAGTGTATGTAGAATTTTTAAAACATGTTGCCCACTCTTTACCAAACATACCCATAAACCGGTCTTTGAAATGACTTCAAACACATCAGTTCTCAAACTTCCACAAAAAAGCGTCGAAGCCCAGAGGCTGTCGGTGAAGAACCTGAGCTGGGTCTTAACTGGACGGTGTTTGTTACCTCTTGCTTCCGACATTTCTATTCTTTAAAGCCACTTGACTCGGAGGTTACGTTGTCTTGGTCATAAAACCAAGAGCATAGAAAATGGAAACATTTTGTGGCCTGCACCACAGAACAGAGGGGTAGCAACGGATGTAACACGAAAGCTCAGTAACTGATGTCAGACATCAGCACTAGTACCTTTAAAAGACATAGTTAACGTTCAGTCATTCGTTTCAGGGAGGGCTATTGGCTCATCTGGTATTTTCAGTTTCTTTGCATTTGCTTTGAAATGCTTTCCATGGCTCTTTATGGCTGTCTTACCCTTGGTTCCTTTTTACTTAGGTTCCTGTCCAGATGGGGCTTCTATCCATGCATACACAGGGGCTGAGCAGTGAAGGTGGGGTGAGCTAGGTCTAGCTGGGACTCAAGCCTCGGAGAGCCTACGGTTATTTAATGGCCGCTGGTGACTGAGAGCCGACAGTGTGCTGTCTGTGTGCCAGCATCTTCAGTCCAGTTCTGTCATCCGTGCTTATGAGGAGGAATTACAGATAACAAGGAAAATGGAGTCACCAAGTCATTTTCATGTGTCTTTGGCCAGAGCTGTGATCTCTTTGGGTGCCAGCTTGAGCCCGCATGTCTGTCAGCCCCAGAATAATGCATATTAGCTATGTAAGAAATTGACAGTGTAGTTTCAGGAAGTTGAGAGGTGGCTCTTGTTGCGAATGCTTTGTGAAGACCTCTGGTTGCACCTTGGAAATGTCGAGCGAACTGAGCGCATGTCTTGGGAATGTGCGCTGTCAGGCATTATGCGCTGCTCCTGGGTGCATGTGGCAGCCCCTGGGTTGAAATGGCCCTAACTCTTCTTGCATGCAGCGACTGGATTTGCAGAAGCTGTGTGGATCAGACTTAACTGAAGTGTTCCTCTGGAGGCGCTGGCCATTTCCTATAGGGCTTCCCCCTTTCTCTCTCCCCGTTCTAAAGTTAGAAGTGCTCGTAAGGAAACCGTCCTTAAATTTCCATCACTCTCAGTTACCTTTTCTTTAGGAATGTTGATACCTGTCCCCTCTCAGCCGCTGTCTGAAAGCTGCTCCCTATATAAGCGTGACAAGACAAAGGAAACCAGAGGAGGGGGAAGATGCCACGTAGCAAAGGATACTACACAGCGCTTTCCTCATCCTCAGTGCTTACAGCTTACAGCTTAAGGCTCTTAGTTTGGTTTTCTTTCCATTTTACTCTGATTGTTACTGTTGGAAAGTCAGTTTACCATTTAGACGGTGACGCCTGGAATGGGTCTCCCCATGGGAAAGCCCGTGCATTCTCTGGCTGCAACTCAGAGCCCTTCCCATAACTTCAGTGTCAGAAATGCCCATCTCCTCAGAAGTTACACAATGTGGTTATCTTTAAACGCATACCACACTTGCCTTATTCTTTGAAATTCCATCAAATTGGGAAGAGTCATTGATTTTTCCATATTTTTCTTTCCATCATAATGAAAAAGTTGAAATCAAGAGGCTGCTGTCCATCACAAAAATTACATGGGTGCTCAATAAATTTAGATCTACTTCCTGAGCAGAGACAAACTATATTGAACTGGGCAAAATGAACATCCATGGCCCCAGCAATAAGGAAATAACAGTCTCCTTTTCAACTGAGCGGTTTCAACACGTTTCAAGGAAGAGAACTTCTAAGAGACTGAACAGGCGGGTAGAATCGAAATTCTGTACTTTGGGTGGTTTCTGCCCCCTGCTGGATATGTGGAGTAGCGCACCATTCAGCCACTTGTAAAGAAAACCTGATTTTTCAAAGATAAACTTTGCTGAAATTCACTGAAACTTTTCTGACTCTCAATTTTATTTTGAAATACCTCTCTTTAAAGAACTTAATCTTGTGCTCGCTTCGGCAGCACATATACTAAAATTGGAACGATACAGAGATTAGCATGGCCCCTGCGCAAGGATGACACGCAAATTCGTGAAGCGTTCCATATTAAAAAAAAAAAAACTTAATCTTATTTCTTAGCTTATCTAATAGCCTTAGTGTTCTAAGTGGTAAGTTTACAGGTACAGTTCTTGCTATATTCTGAATTTTATATTCTATCAACATGGGCATAATTTTTTATTTCCTTTGTGAAAACTTCTCCCTTCCAGGAGGTTTTAATAATTGTTCCCAAGAAATTCTCTTAAGGATTTTTTTAAACATATTTCTGGTTTGCTTGTATGTTATGATATGACTATAGATCATATATCTTAATGACTAAGATTATGTTATGAATATTCACTCCATAGTTAATATTTCCAAAGTGTCTGTATGTTTCATACTGATTTATGTAGTGTCATCCAATGAAGGCTCACCACCTAAGTCCATGGGAAAGGACACAAGTGAAAACATGGGTCTCTGGGAAGATAAAACAGGTACAGAAGCCCATGGTCAGCAGGTTTCACCTTCTACACCAGGACAAGCTTGTCGGCCTTCACTCAGAGCTTCTTTAATAAGACCAGCTACTATTTTCCCAGTTACCAGTAACAAAATTGGCAAAGGATACCAAGGATAGCCAGACAGAGTAATAATAGAGTTCCTGAGAATGAGAGAAGAAATACCACACTCTATAAAGCAAATCAGTCCTAAGAAATGAGTCACCACTGGATTGGAGCACACTGAAATTCTTTCCATATATTATGTCTAATTGGTAGTAAGTGTGCGTAATACATTATTTAATGTATTTACGTTAGGGAAGGCTTTGCCTTTAAAAGAATTTTTTTTAACTTTCTCACATAACATTTCAGACGTTTGGCAGGTCTGTATCATCTGATAATGCCCATTAAATAAGGCGTCACTGAATTTATTTCTTGAGTGCCAAATAATGTTCTTTTTTCTTTTAAATGAAATTCGCACTGATTTTGTGATCCTCTCTTTTTCTTCTCTGCTCTTCTTCTTTTTCTGTTTCCTTGAGAAATTGTTTTGTTTCCTTGGTTTGGGGATAATTAGCAAAGTTTGTTGTTGGTGTCTGGAGAAGGCAGTGGCACCCCACTCCAGTACTCTTGCTTGGAAAATCCTGTGGACGGAGGAGCCTGGTAGGCTGCAGTCCATGGGGTCACTAAGAGTCGGACACGACTGAGCGACTTCCCTTTCACTTTTCACTTTCATGCATTGGAGTAGGAAATGGCAACCCACTCCAGTGTTCTTGCCTGGAGACTCCCAGGGACGGGGGAGCCTGGTGGGCTGCCGTCTGTGGGGCCACACAGAGTTAGACACGACTGAGGCGACTTAGCAGCAGCAGTAGTTGTTGGTGTCCCATCTCACTTGTTTTTTCATCCGAAAAGATCTCAGGGTGGATACATAGTTAGGAAACAAGTAACTCCTAGAATGAAAAAAATATATTTATTGAACAAGAGGATAACATGCTGAGAAATTCTGATAATCTGCCTGTTTACCCTGTAAAGGTAAACTTACCTTTTCATGATCCAAAGTAGTTGTTAATATGTATCATTTGGGGCCATTGATTGCTTTAATTACCTTCCTTTTGTGAAAAGATGGCCAGGTCTAATAACAGCTCCATACACCACACCTTATCCACAGCACATGGATGTACACACACACACAACTCGGTGTGGTTCTGTACTCACCTGATAAACTCTTCCTCAGAATACTTAAAGTACTCATTGAAAGTGCTTTGGAAAATCTTGGATGGATATTCATAAAGGAATATTTTTTCAGAGGTCAGCCTCAGTAAAAAGAAAAAATTCAGGGTTTAGCATTTCAGTGCTAATTTGGGCTAATAATCTGGAGAGACCCCTTAATCATAGGATTCTAATAGCTCTTTTAAACAGGCAGAGAGATGAATCCATCTGTGTCTCTTCCAAATACTTGCTCACTTTTCTTTTTCTTTCTATTTTTTGCCTTTAAGACATGACAATGGATGAAGTCCGAGAGTTTGAACGAGCCACTCAGGAAGCCACCAACAAGAAAATTGGCGTTTTCCCCCCTGCCATTTCGATCTCCAGCATCCCCCTGCTGCCTTCTTCAGTCCGCAGTGCCCCTTCGAGCGCTCCATCCACTCCTCTCTCCACTGATGCACCAGAATTCCTGTCAGTTCCCAAAGACCGGCCCCGGAAAAAGTCTGCCCCAGAAACTCTCACACTTCCAGACCCCGAGAAAAAAGCCACCCTGAATTTACCTGGCCTCCACTCTTCAGATAAGCCATGTCGGCCCAAATCAGAGTAACTTCACATGAATATTTCATGGGGTTTTATATTTTCGGTTTTGGGTCTTGTATGTTTGTTTTTAAGGATCTTCTGATATAGAAAAAGACTGCTTTGTCACTCAGACATGTCCCTTTGATCTCTTGAGTGTGCATGTGGTTAAGTAATTTCACATAGAATATGACTCCCTAAGTCTGCCACACAGTGTCACGTTAGGTGTAAAATGCAAGACTTGCAGAGGATAGAAGAGATCTTCTGTGGCCGCAGCTGGTCACCAGGGAGGAAGCCTTGTTTATTGGGCATTGGATGAGGTGGGCGTGGACTTCAAGGGTAAATAAATGAAAACTTACACCACTGTGTTACAAGGTATAGTAAAATAATGAAGTGAGTTTCCTCCTATCAAACGTGGAATTCTCAAAAATTTTCTCAGGCATAACACACCTAATTGTTAAATTTTGAACTGCTCCTTACCAATACTTGAATACCAGGAGTTACTAAGATTCCTATTTTGGTTAGTCTGACTCAGGATTTTGGGCCTAATTAACTCTTTAAATTTTTTGGAAATTTTAATTATCAACTTGTAGAGGCTCCAAGTGTAATTAACAATAACTTATTGATATCTTTCACAGAATTTAATAAAAATGCCACTTGTTTCTGTCTTTTAATAACTTTCCCTTTGTGCCCTTGTGGCCTCAGAAATCTTTAAGAATTACATGGATAAATATGACCATAACAGACTGATATTGAATGGTTTGGTTTAGGAACCAAGAGACCCAGGTGAGGCAAATGTCTTTTTTTTTTCCCTACAGGTATCAACGAGCCTTACATCATTTGTTAAGATTCTCAGAATTTGCAGTTAATTGAGTAGAATTCATTGACTCTGCTCATTCAGAGAAGTTCAGGGTAAAGTAAGCTGCCTGGACTTTAACACTGTCAGACTGTCTCCATCCCTTTAATGGGACAGGGATACTCTTAATAATATCTGGACCTCCCTGGAATACATTGCCCATCACTGGACCTTAGAAAAGATTGTCATTCTCTTGTTCCTGGCTTGAAATCCAAATATCAGGAATATTGCAAAAGTTGGGTCAACTCCATCAAGTGGGAGGAGAAAGTGAGCAGAACAGCTAACTCTTATTTATAGAGTAAAAGGAACTTATGAAAGATTCCCCTCTGGCCAGCTTTCTTTTCTGAGGGTCTTAGTAATGCAGGATTAGACTCGAGATTGACAGGAGACAAGATCATTTACCAAAGTGGCAGAAAGAGAACTCTCTTTTGATCTAAAGAGAAAAATCTGTCACCTTTGCACCTCACTGCCTTTAAACACAGAAGGAAGAGTAAACAGAATCTAGCATTTGTCCTCCAAGGGGGAAGAGAACAAGGTAATTGGGCAACTCCAAGGCCCCAGCTAGCCTTCCTGACCATAACCTCCAACCTCAGGAAAGGGACTTTCCCCAAACACAGATTCCAAAGGAAACCACATAGACCAGGAGCGTGTCCTCTTCCTCTCACACTGGCTTTCAGCCAGTGGACCCTGCCTGCTTCTCTCTCTTGTGCCCAGCACTCTGCGTAGTGTCCTTCAAGTTGACAAACTCTCCCAAGGTGCAAGTGCTGGCCCCAGGAGCCCAGCACCAAGTGTTCTAAGTCATATGTCAGGTTGTCAAGATCATTTCTTAACCTGTAGGTTGACGTTTAGCTTAATAAATATATAAATAAACCCAGAACTCAAAGGAAACCCATTGCAAATAGCTTAAATCAACAGTGCATCTCTTCCCTAAGAATGATAGTACCACAGTAAGACACCTTCTTTGCATGGTATGGTAGCATGATTTTTGCTTGTGGGAAAACTCGATCTTTTATCCAGATCTCTTGGACTTCTCAATGGCTCCCTTTCAACACAGTAGTACTTAACAAGAATGTCTGGCTTTAGGAAGCAAAACTCTCCTTTCAGAAGACACTTGCATAGTGTATGTATTTGCTTAACATTTGCAAGCTGAAATCAGATAGGGTGGGATCATGATATTCGCATGGAATGGATTTGTTTTGAACACGTTGTTAACACAGCTGGCACCTAGTTTTTCTGTCGATGCCATTGCTCATTTTCCATTTTTGTAAAGTAGCTTCCTCTATCAAGGTCAACAATTCTATATGCTTTAGAAAGCTAATTCCTGGTTTCCTACTGTGAATTTTCTTTCTCTTATAGCCAGTACAATACCACAGACATTACTTGCAAAACTACCACTGATAGTGTGATTCTTAGCCAACAAATATGTGTGGTCTTAGAGTATGTTCAGTTTTTCTGTCTACACGTGGTTCATGTGCATTTTCAAAGGGGGGAGGGGTGCAAATATTCTTTTAACTGCTTCGAATATTTAATCCAGTCATTACAAGCATAAATGGCTTCAATATTTTACCTATCTTGATTTTCAAGTGTCATTTCACAGTCTTCATACATGGATTTGTTTTTTGTGGGGTACAAGCCTGCAATGAATGTGTATATAGAACATTACTAATTCCTATAAGGATGGAAATTAAATGGCTGCATGATGGAAACTTAGAAGAAAAAAAAAACAGAAACTTGAATTAATTAAGCATGTTTTGGGGAAAAAATAGAATCTTAACTCAGTGCCTCTGTCTGCAATGTGGAAACCTTCAACTTTGTTCACCAAAATTGTATTATACCTGTATATATATAAATATAGTATGGCAAATCCAACACCATCCGTTTCAAGTCTCTGGTAGCCAAATTAAAATAATCCAGAGTAGCATTTATGTTCACCCCATCTTTGTCTCTCATGTTAGTGGAGACCATCAAAATGAACATAAATTTCATTACTTTGGATGGACTTCAAATTACAAGATGCCCCTGTGCTTTTCATTGGCTGTCGAACAGATCATTGCTTTAGCTGTGCTTTTCCAGGACAAGAAGGCCTCAGTGTTTTTACTGCATAAACTTTGTCAGAAGTCAGCTCTGAAGACCTTTCATTTTCCTACTTTTGAGCTAGAATAAGGCAAAGCAAAGAAAAAAGCATAACAACAGAGGAGTCCATGACATTCTTCAGTTACCGCATTATAACTGAAACAATATGAATTTATTCATGAACTAATTTATAAACCCTTCTGTTTGGGTTTTGCATTTGGGTGTGGGGAAAATGGCTTTAATTTATTTGAAGGCATTTATTAGCCACGTTTTTGGTTGTGAAAATAAATCTCTAACTAGCGCCATTGTGCATGTCTTATGTAGACACTTAAAAAACACAGCGAGACTCCCAAATGTTATTACATGGTTTCTTCCCAGACACTGTAATAAACAGTGACCTAAGAGTAGATTCTGACACTTCTCGAGAAATCGTTTTTCCATGAAAATTTCACGGCTGATGAATTTATGTGTACTTTTAAATCCGACTCGCCTTGCTCCTCTTCATGGCTCAAAGACGGCTTGTCACTGGCTAGCATAGGTCAACAGCAATTGTACTTTTCAGAAGGGCCAGAGTATCATTTTACTCCATATGTGATGTGTATTCAGATACTCCAACACAGAAGGATTGCTTAAATAGTTTTAGTCTCTTTCTGATCATCTCGTTCAGTAGGCTAGGTGACAATATGCCATCTGAGCCATAATTCTTAAAAAAAAAAAATCTGTCCAGCAACTGCAATTGATCACAAATAGACTGTTTAAAACTATTCCTTCCTGCTGAAAACGAAATGTTACAGAAGAGCGCCGCAATGGCATATGGAGGCAACACATACTGGGTTCTTCTGTGTTCTACCTTCAAAACAGTCTGTTTCATTTGAAATGTAAGTGTTTAAGCTTTTTAGGAGTTAGTGCAATAAGAGAATGTGAATATGTTGAGACCTTTCCAGACGCTGTTATTAATTATCATTTTGTTGTTAACAAACGCTTTAGGATAAGCCTCTTTCAGTGTTTTTGCTTAAAATCGAAAGCCTGTCTGTTGAATTGCAAGTCTCCCCTCAGTTTCTGTGTGTCTCCAAGAGAGGCTATTTGAGCTGATGCTGTACCTGTGCCACTTACATGTAGCTTCAAGTGTCAATTTTAGTGTTTACATTGTGAACTGGGATCTTGATTAGTTACATGGTCGATACACCACTGCCACAGCTGAAGGACCAAGTTCTGGAATGCACAGTGTAATAGACAGCAAAGCAAACAGAAGCTGACCTTCACACTTCTTAACTGTGTGAGGAAGCCATCCTCCTATGTCATTTTGCAGCCGTTTTGTGTTTTTTTTCCCAGTTATTTATTATTGATAATAACTTACTTTTTCTTACATTCTGTTGTAAATAAAGTACAAACCAATCTTCTTTCCAAGTGTATCTTCCTCTCTGTCTTTCTCAGCTCTTTCCAAGGGAATGTTGTCAAATTGGGAATTTGTGGGTTGATGGGAAAAGAAGCTATCAAGGGAGAAAGAACAAGCCATGGCTGGTTCTTAGACCCAGTTCTAGGTGACTTGTGTGCAAAGAAGCGTCTAATAGGTAACTTCAGGGCTCAGCCCTTGGTAGGAAATGCCTGGGTGCCAGTTCTATCCAGCTAAAAAAGTCACCAAGGTGAGTCTGTAACCTAGTGGGATCCACCCAACAGATCCTTGGTTCCCACTCATCAAATGTGAGGCAACAGTCTTGAGTGATAACCAAGAAAAATCTCCCCAAGGTAATCTGTAGGAACACCACCCCAGGGGAACACCAGATTCTCTCCACAGCAGAGCAAGCCAGTTTGAGTTGAGCTGAAATCACTCTGATCTGATGAGAGTTTCTCCAGCTCAAGTAGCTCCTATTGTTCACAGAAGAGTCCTCTGGGGATGGAAGAGTGAGCACAGAAATGCTTTACCCTCCTTGTTCTGTAGCCTCCTCAGAGCTTAGCCAGAGCTCTCCCTCCTCTTCTATTCAACCCTGTAACAAATGTCAACATCCATATTTATTTTGTTGAAGGATAGTTGATTTATAATGTTAATATCTGCTGTGCAGCAAAGTGATTCCATTACATATATTCTTTTTCATATTATTTTCCATATTTCATATTTTCCAGTTTTTCATATTCTTATGATCTGTCACAAGATTCTAAATATATATAGTTCCCTGTGCTATAGTAGGACCTTGTTGTTCATCCATCCATATATTAGTATAATGGTTTGCATCTGCTAATCCCCAACTCCCAGTCCTCTGTCCCGCCATCCCCCCACCCCTTGGCAACCACAGTTCTGTTCTCTGTATCTGTGAGTTCTATTTGTACATATGTTCATTTGTGTTACATTTTCGATTCCACATATAAGTGATATTGATTATGGTATTTGTCTGTCTGACTTAAGTCACTCCGTATGATAATCTAGGTCTGTCCATTTGCTGCAAGTGGCATTATTTCATTCTTTTTAATGATCAAGTGACACTCCTTTGCATGTAAAGACCATGTCTTCTTTATCCATTCATCTGTCAGTGGACACTGAGTGGTTTGGGCTGTTGTAAATAGTGCTGCCCTGAACGTAGAGGTGCATGTATCTTTCTGAATTATGGTTTTCTCTGGGCATATGCTCAGGAACATCCACATTATGTGCATTGATCTCCGCATCATATCAGGCTACAGCTTCCTCTAACAGTGCGCCACAACTACACTGAGGATTTTCCCCAAATTGGTGACTGTTCTTCAGTCGCTAAGTCATGTCCGACTGTTTGTGACTCCATGGACTGCAGCACGCCAGGCTCCTGTCCTTCACTATCTCTCGTTGTTTGCTTAAATTCATGCGCCTTGAGTCAATGATGCTATCTAACCATCTCATCCTTTGTTGCCCCTTCTCTTTTTGCCTTCAATCTTTCCCAGCATCAGGGTCTTTTCCAATGAGTTGGCTCTTCATATCAGGTGGCCAAAGTATTGGAGCTTCAGCATCAGTCCTTCCAGTAAATATTCAGCATTGATTTCCTGTAGGATTGACTAGTTTTCCCCAAATTATGTAATACTAATTCAGTTACTTACCACTCCTGCCCTGCCTCTTAATTCATTATTCAAAGCACATAAACTTCCCACACGTAGTTGGTGGCTGAAAGCCAACTTGGTACAGGCAGGCTAGCTGTTTATTCCTGGGGCCAAAGCAGTCCACTCCAGTATTCTTGCCTGGAGAATTCCAGGGACAGAGAAGCCTGGCTTCAGTATTCTTTCTTGCCTGGAGAGTTCCAAGGACAGAGAAGCCTGGCAGGCTATAGTTTGTGGGGTCGCAAAGAATCAGACACGACTTAGTGACTAACACACACAGACACACAAACTCTACAGGTGAGTAAATATTTGGATGCCTGATGTTAAATGTGTAGATGTTTATCACACCCCCAGTTCCCCTGGTCAGCTTTTAATCATGACATTATCTCATTTGAGCGTTACTCTTAGATTTCTGAACACCCAAGTTCTTTTCTAAAACTTCCTGTTCACTTCACTACATTCACTTAGAATTTTTTGCCTCCAGCTTCCAACTGTACCTTGCCTTTTGAGTTTAAGATAAATCATGTGTCATTTCTCCAGCCCTAATCTGAAATATCCCTTTATGAAAATGTTAGCGTCAAACCCGAAGTTCTGATGGCTTTGGAGCAACAATCAACCTTGTGTACATGTACGTTCATGTGTGTGTGTGTGCGCCTGTAACTCGTGTGGCTGACCCAGGCAAGCTGTTTTCCAGTTTATTGTATTGACTTTCTCTGCTTAATTATTAGCCCTCTGCTATTCCACACTCCCATAAATTCTCCCTTTTCTACATCATCCAACCTAGTAGGATGTCTCATTCAAGTCCAAATGTTTAACTGCTCCTTCGCCTGGGAAAATGAGAACCAGCTTGCAACTTTGCCTTAATGCCCTTGCCCTGGTCCCAGTATGGAGGACTGCAGCTAATAAGTAGCCAAAGAAACTGGACATGGCCTCAGGTTCTACGAGAGTCCAGCCATTCGGTACAACAACATTAAACCACTGAATTATACACCCAGAATTTAGGGGATAATTATGTTTAACTAGAAGTACCAATCGTTTGCACTAAAGGCAAGCACAAAGAATCAGGAGTCATCATTTCCCCTCTTTTAATTTATAGAAAGGAGTTTTGGTCATGTCGCTTAAGGGTGTTCAAGGACAGCCAGATCTGAACCTTTGTGATTTTGAAAAAGTCGTATTCTGAAATAACTCCTGCTCCCAAGGGATTCTGCGTGCAAGATGCTGGCAGTTTGCTGCTTTTCAGCAACCCTTGGGAATCGTTCTGTGATCTTCAGCACACAGGGGGATTATATTCAGAGCAGTCCAAAGATAGCTTGCTACTCTGTGGAGTCTGGTCTTCAAGCCGGTCATCACTATTAATGTGTGCTGTGCTTCTTCCCAGAGCACAATTTGAAAATTTAGAAGTATGTCTACAAGTCTGAATTTTCCCACTCCTCTCTTGGAGTTATTCCATTTCTTTGCATTTTGACCCAGATTGTGAATTTTCTTTTCACCTTCATTAAGTACTTTGGAATTTGCCCTTTTGTGAAGGTAACTCATAGATGCATATCTGTCTACCAAACACTTCAAGAATTTTGAATTATGTTGTAAACACATTTGGTGTATAGCATGGCTGCCATTTTCATAGCTGTGTAATATTCCACTTTGGTTGGAAATCTATCATTTATTTAAATAGTTCCTTATTATTTGGCATATAGATTATCTTGTGGATTTTGTTATTATATATAGAGTTGTTGGGAACATCTTTGTAATATAGGTTATGTCTTCTTTTTAATTATTTGTTTTGGATAAGTTCCCAGAAATTGAATACTGGGTCAAAGGATATAAATATTTTTTATGACTTTGAGTATTTGCTGCCAGTATCTCTTCCATAGAAAAATTCTACCAATTTACAATTCCATTGACAATATATGAGTGAGAACATTTGTCTTTTTAAACAAGTATTTGCAGTTTTAAAAATTCACTATTCTCAAGTCGCTAAGCAGTGGTTAGCATCCATTTCCCACCTAAGTCCTTTGTTCATTTAATATCTTTAATGCTCTCTTTCTGGGGGTTCCTGTGAGGAAGGACAAACCTAGACAAGGAAGTCCTCTGATTTATTTAGATGTTCAGTGGCTTCCCTATCTTAGAAACATTGTCTGCTATAGAAACAAAAGCATAAGGAATTGCATTTAACTGAATAAACACATCAATTTTTAAATTTATTTTTTATTTTATACTGGAGCATAATATACATACATTGGTGGCTCAGAAGGTAATGAATCTGCCTGCAGTGCCAGAGACCCGGGTTCAATCCCTGGGTCGAGAAGATTCTCCTGGAGAAGGAAATGGAAACCCACTCCAGTATCCTTTCCTGCAGAACTCCATGGACAGAGGAGCCTGGTGGGCTACAGTTCATGGAGTTGCAAAGAGTCGGACACGACTGAGTGACTAGCACTTTCATCCTGCCGCTTGCTTTCTTTCGTGGGTGATCTACAATGTTGTGTAAGTTTTCAGATGCACAGCAGACTGATTCAATTATTCGTTGCTGTTGTTTAGTCACTAAGCCAGTCCAACTCTTCTGACCCCATACACTATAAGCCACCAGGCTCCTCTGTCCATGGGATTTCCTAGGCAAGAATAACTGGAATGAGTTGCCAATTCCTTCTCCACAGGATCCTTCCAACCCAGAAAAGATCGAACCTTCATCTCCTCATTGGCAGGTGGATTCTTTAACCACTGAGCCACCAGGGAAGCCCAGTTGAGTTATATATATACCTGTATTCATTCTTTCTCAGATTCTTTTCCAATGTAGGTCATTACAAAATGCAGAATAGAGTTCCCTGTGCTACACAGTAGGTCCTAGTTGGTTGGTGAAGGTGGTGAAGTCGCTCAGTCGTGTTCGACTCTTTGCTACCCCGTGGACTGTAACCTACTAGGCTTCTCTGTCCATGGGATTCTCCAGGCAAGAATACTGGAGTGGATTGCCATTTCCTTCAGGGGATCTTCCCGACCCAGAGATCGAACCCAGGTCTCCCACATTGGAGGCAGATGCTTTAAGCGCTGAGCCACCAGTTATCAACCCTATATTACAGTAGTGTGCGTATGTTCATCTCTCCACCCAACCTTTCCTCTTTGGTAACCATAAGTTTGTTTCCAACATCTGTGACTGTGTTTCTGAACAAACATAAATGTAAAGCCACTTTGTTTTCATTTTTCACTGATGACAAACAATGCATTTTTTTACTTGAGGATTTCCTGGATTTTCTTTTTTTTCTTTTTTTTTTTTTTTTTGCTTTTTTTGTTTGTTTAACCAAGGGAGTAAAAACATGAAATTTTTCCTTTAGAATTAGTGATTTCCTGATTCTAACAGAACCTGGCTAAAGGACAGAAGAGTCCTTTCAAACTCTCTCGTTTAACTTAGAAAGAATGTGATGATGGATTACACGTGTGCTTCAAAAAAGGAAGGTAACTGTATCTCCTCTCGTGAGCCACGTGAGAGTCCTTCTGGAGAGACATAGAATCTTATTCTCAAGGAGGATGGCCATTTCTCACTCATAACAAGGACAAGATGTAAAATTAAGCCTCGGGTAGTTTGGAATCTGACTGCAGGCTTTCCTTTTTTTGTTGATGTCAGCTTTCTATTTTGAAAGAATTACAGATTCAAAAGAAGTTACAAAGAAAGGTACATGGATGGTCTATCCACTCTTCACAAAACTTCCCCCAGTGGTAACAGCTAGTATAACTACCATACCATATCACAACCAGGAAACTGACATGGATACCATCCATAAAGCTTATGCAGATTTTACCAGTCTTATACATACTCACTGATGTGTGTGCAAGTGTGTGTGTATGATTCTATGCAATTTTATCACTTGTGTACCTTCATGTAACTATTGTCACATTCAGTACACAGAACTACTCCATCACTATAGAACTCCCCCCTTCTGTCCCTTTATTTATTCATTTTAGGTCTCACCAAGTGGCATGTGGGATCTTAGTTCGCCAACCAGGGATCAACCCATACCACCCACACTGGCCTCGCAGAGTCTTAACCACTGGACCGCCAGGGAAGTCCCTATACCGTCGCTTTATAACCAAGCCCCCTCTCCCCACACCACCCCCCTACAAAACTTTTAAAAGCAAAGGAAATATTTCACTGGGGGAAATAGCCATATCAATTTTTCTTTCTATTATAACACGCTCATTACGGCTCTCAAACTTCTATTAGGCTATTTTTCAATTGTGGTCAGTGGCAACCCACTCCAGTACTCTTGCCTGGAAAATCCCATGGACAGAGGAGCCTGGTGGGCTGCAGTCCATGGGGTCGCGAAGAGTCAGACACAACTGAGTAACTTCACTTTCACTTTTCACTTTCATGCATTGGAGAAGGAAATTGCAACCCACTCCAGTGTTCTTGCCTGGAGAATCCCAGGAACAGGGGAGCCTGGTGGGCTGCCATCTATGGGGTCACACGGAGTCGGACATGACTGAAGCAACTTAGCAGCAGCAGCAGCATACACCACGTTAAGATTTATCCCTTTAACTATTTTAAGTGTATAGTTCAGTGGCCCTAAGTATATTCACAATGCTGGGTGAGCATCACCAGCATCATTTCCAGAAAATTTTCATCATCCCAAACAGAAACTCTGTAGATAAACAGTAACTCTCTCTCTATGCTTCCTCCCTCCAGCTCCTGATAACCTCTATTCTACTTCCTGTCCCTATAAATCTGCCTGTTCTGAACGTTTGCTATAAATGGAATCATACAATATTTGGCTTATATCACTTTGCAAAATGTTTTCAAGTTCCATTCATTTTAAAGCATGTGTCAGACATTTTAAAGGGATTATTTTATCGGAAAAATATCTGATAGGCTGATAAACACACCTTCCCATGTGTTCTGTTTTTTTTTTTTTTTTCAACAGAAGTTTTCCAAAGCTGTGTGATGTTGTGTAAATCATTTCATCTTTCTGAGCCTTCATTTCTTTTTTTTTTTTAATAGTTTTATTTATTTTTGGCTGTGCTGCATCTTCGTTGCTGCAAGGGCTTTTTCTCTGGTTGCAGCGAGTCAGGGCCCCTCTCCAGTTTCGGTGCTCTGGCTTCTCATTGCAGAGCACAGACTCTAGACACGCAGACTTCAGGAGCTGCAGCAAGCGGCCTCAGTAGTTACGGTTCCCAGAGGAGCACAGGCTCAGTGGTTGTGGCACACGGGCTTAGTCGCTCCGTGGCATGTGGGATCTTCCCAGATCAGGGGTTGAATGTGTGTCTCCTGCATTGGCAGGTGGATTCTTTACCACTGAGCCACCAGGGCTGCCCAGGCTTCATTTCTTTAGGTGTAACAGTAAGTGGCATATTTTATAGCTCAATGGCAGCAAGTGTGCAAAAATAAGATTGCCACCTGGTTGTGGAAGCTGCTGCTGAAGAACCATGAGAAAAAGAGGGCACAAACAAGTTCGAACAAAAGCCCCAGGCGAAAGATCAGGTAGCTCATGAGGAGGAGAAGGCCCTTCCCTAGAGCTCCATCATTATGCGAAGCTCCTTTCATTTCCAGTCTATTTTGAGTGAGTCTCTTCCTTTCAACCACAGGAGGTAACTAAAAGCAGTTGGGAAGTAGGTTGAAATGTCCTTTAAGACACAAGTTTGCCAAAGGAAACAAATGGAAGAAATGCAAATTTGTGTTTCCTTTCTAGGACTTCAACAAACATTAAAAACATCCCAAGTGAAAATGTTTCAAGAATAAGGTGAAAGACATTTCTGCTTCAAAAAAAAAAAAACTATACAGATGAAGCCAGACCCACAAAACCTGCTTCATTAACAAGCATGCAAGTTGTAAAATAATTGTTTTACTCAAGGAAAGAGGGTTAAATGAGGGTACGTGGATTTTTTCCCCCCAACTTTAAACTTTTTATTTTGTACTAGGATATTGCCGGTTAATAGTGTTGTGGTAATTTCGGGTGAACAGTGAAGGAATTCAGCCATACATATACATGTATCCATTCTCCCCGAACTCCCCCGCCCCAGTCCGGGCTGACACATAACACTGAGCAGACTTCCATGTGCTATACAGCATGTCCTGGTTGGTTATCCACTTTAAATACAAAGGGCACTTGGTTTTTTTAAATAACAACAGCAGCAAACTGACTCGTGTATCTGGTGGGTTAGCACTGCGTTGTATTCACATTCTTTTGAGCAATATGTTTTCTGTTCATTGTCAGAATATAAAAATATCCGAAAGTGCCCTTTTTTCTGATTTGCAGGTGTAATTTACATCCAGATGAAAAAGCTTCTTAACATAATGAGACCCTCCCCAACCTGATGAATAACTTTTAAGTCAGATCTGATTAATACACAGAAAAACGCAACTGAGAAAGGCCAAGACTTTAATTGGTTTTGCTGAACACCAGCACCTCAGCGAAAATTCTTCAGTGATTCCTTTTAAATAAAATTGAACCAAAAGTACCCAAAGAAGCATTCATAGCTTAAAAATGAATCTTCAAATCTGAATCCAAATAGGAATCAACTATTTTCATTGTTTTGGTTGAGTTCCTTTCCTTCCCTCCTCTCTGCATCTTTCTTGATTCTTCAAAGGAAGAACAAGGACTTTCCTGGTGGTCCAGGGGCTAAGACTCCAAGCTCCCAATGTTGGGGGCAGGGGCCAAGTTCCATCCCTTGTCAGGGAACTAGATCCTACCTGCCATGACTGAAGATTTCACATGCCGCCACTAAAACCAGGTGCAGCCAAATAAATATTGCGCTTTCCTGGTGGCCCAGTGGGTAAGAATCCACCTTGGAAAAAAAAAAAAAAGAATCCACCTTGCAATGCAAAGGATACTGCTTCCATTCCTGGTCCAGGAAGATCCCACATGCCAAGGTGCTGGGGTCCAGCCCCGGTGGATCCAGGGAATTCGAAGCAGAGATGGAGTCGGAGTCTGGAAAAGGACTATTTAATTAGAAATATAAAGAGATTAGGAAAGAATAGTGTAGTAGGAAAATTAGTGGAGAAAAGAGGCTGAATAACTTGGTTTACACAAAAAACTAATAAAACCTCAAGACAAGAGGTTTGCACCATCTACGTTAGGCCACCAGTGCCCACTTGAATAACGGAGGGTGCCCCGCCTTGGGCTTCCTCTCATGTGGATCTTAGAAGCCAGGGAAAGTAAGTAGACTTGGCAAGCCTCCACGCTCCAGATGGGAATTCAGCCGGAAATGGGGAGAAAAGAATGACATGGGGGAGCCCAGCATCGGTGCAAGACTCAAGACTTTATTTTCGAAATCGGCTTATATACCCCAAGTTGTACATAAAGAAATAATGGAATACGCAGAGTTATGCAGGGGCAGCAGTCCTGACCCTCACTGAGACCAGGCTTTCTTTTTGCATACCTCCCTGTATACAAAAGGTCTCAGGTGGTTTACATTATCTTCTGGCCAAGAGGCTTGTTAACATTTTTATGACTCTCTTCCTAGATAAACGTCTATCAACCAGAAAACTCTTTTTCCCTAGAAGTGTTTTTTCTTTACTCTGCGTCACCCTCAAAGTACTAAATAAAGTTACATTCCTGTAGAACAAATGTGCAGTGGGTTATAACAAAGAAAGTACTTAACTCAAAGATCTAATGTTGCTAATACCAGGTCTACTACCTGTTTTTTCTACATACCAAACTATATCTACAAATAAAGATATGAAAATTTAGCAGCAAGTATTGGCTCAACAAATGAAACCTTTAATCAGTCCTATTCTAATAATTTTGACTCCTCGGAAGCCCTTAACATTCCTAGGATGTTTTAAGCTTCCTGTGCCTCTCGAGGTTGGGAGGCCGCAAACAATCGCATGCGCAGCTGTAAGAGTCCAGCAGGCAGGCTAGAAAGCCATCAGAGGGGTTTTTGGATTGAAACACTCTTATTATGCCCAGGAGATTTATTATCTAAAAGCTCTAAATTAACTTTTTTCTAGAAAAAAGTGGTGGAGGGACAGCCCCCTGTTAGTGTCAGAAGAGTAGGTGGAAAGCATAACACAGTAAAGCAGGCAGACTCTGGTTTTAGGGGTGAATGCTCAGGAAATTCCAGAGGGAACCCCTGAGGCCTGACTCACCTTGCCCATCAGGCCTCTCCGCATGACCTTGTCAGGGATGGGATCTCCCGTGCTGGCTCCCAGCACCGAGGGGCAGCTGAGCCTGCGCTCTGGAGCCCGCGAGCCACGACTACTGAAGCCCAAGCACCTAGAGCCAGTGCTCACAACAAGAGAAGCCATGGCAGTGAGCAGCCTGAGCTCCACACCTAGAGAAAGCCCTTGCACAGCACTGAAGACCCAGCAGAGCCAAAAATACAAAAATATTTTAAAAAAAAAAAAAAGGAAAGATGCATTAAAAAGTAGACCATCTCGCTATCTTCCAAGTGGACAATCTTAGAGTTTCTTCCCAGTGAAAGCACTGAAACCTGTAAAGGGACCCCTAAGATTCCGTATGGTATTCTCTTCTCTCCCATTCCAAGGCATTTGCTATTTTACTTTCCTCTCCAGCCCAAACATCTGGCTTATTCATGACGGATACACATAATGGTTCTCTAATCCTAGTCCCACCTGCTGTAATGCTGGCCACTGGGTCTCCAAGACCTTCCCTCAAACCCATCTCCCCACCCTACAAACCCCCAAGACAATGGAAACCACCACCATTGTCTAAACGCTAGCAGATAAAGATGTCCTCTGACATCCCAAACTCTTCAAACATTTTCCTGTTGAACCACGGTCACTAGGGTTTTAAACACTAACATAAAAGTGATATTGATGGTCCTTCAGCTGCACTGAGATTGGCCTGGTTTCCCTAAAGAGCATGAGGAAATTTGGACCAAATTCTGAACAACCAACCCTCAAAGTTGTAAAGTAATTGTTTTGTAAAGTTGTAAAGTAGTTTTTCCTTTGGGAACACAGCTCTTCCAGAGTTTGGGGATTCCTTGTGTATAGACATATTTGTAACAACATTTATAGATACTAATTCACAATAAACTGTGGAAAATTCTGAAAGAGATGGGAATACCAGACCACCTTACTTGCCTCTTGAGAAATCTGTATGCAGGTCAGAAAGCAACAGTTAGAACTGGACATGGAACAACAGACTGGTTCCAAATAGGAAAAGGAGTGCGTCAAGGCTGTATATTGTCACCCTGCTTATTTAACTTCTATGCAGAGTACATCATGAAAAACGCTGGGCTGGAAGAAACACAAGCTGGAATCAAGATTGCCAGGGGAAATATCAATAACCTCAGATATGCAGATGACACCACCCTTATGGCAGAAAGTGAAGAGGAGCTAAAAAGCCTCTTGTTGAAAGTGAAAGAGGAGAGTGAAAAAGTTGGCTTAAAGCTCAACATTCAGAAAAAGATCGTGGCATCCGATCCCATCACTTCATGGGAAATAGATGGGGAAACAGTAGAAACAGTGTCAGACTTTATTTTGGGGGGCTCCAAAATCACTGTGGATGGTGACTGCAGCCATGAAATTAAAAGACGCTTACTCCTTGGAAGAAAAGTTATGACCAACCTAGATAGCATATTCAAAAGCAGAGACATTACTTTGCCGACTAAGGTCCGTCTAGTCAAGGCTGTGGTTTTTCCTGCGGTCATGTATGGATGTGAGAGTTGGACTGTGAAGAAGGCTGAGTGCAGAAGAATTGATGCTTTCGAACTGTGGTGTTGGAGAAGACTCTTGAGAGTCCCTTGGACTAAAATCACTGTGGATGGTGACTGCAGCCATGAAATTAAAAGACGCTTACTCCTTGGAAGAAAAGTTATGACCAACCTAGATAGCATATTCAAAAGCAGAGACATTACTTTGCCGACTAAGGTCCGTCTAGTCAAGGCTGTGGTTTTTCCTGCGGTCATGTATGGATGTGAGAGTTGGACTGTGAAGAAGGCTGAGTGCAGAAGAATTGATGCTTTCGAACTGTGGTGTTGGAGAAGACTCTTGAGAGTCCCTTGGACTGCAAGGAGATCCAACCAGGCCATTCTGAAGGAGATCAACCCTGGGATTTCTTTGGAAGGAATGATGCTAAAGCTGAAGCTCCAGTACTTTGGCCACCTCATGGGAAGAGTTGACTCATTGGAAAAGACCCTGATGCTGGGAAGGATTGAGGGCAGGAGGAGAAGGGGACGACCGAGGATGAGATGGCTGGATGGCATCACAGATTCAATGGACGTGAGTCTGAGTGAACTCTGGGAGTTGGTGATAGACAGGGAGGCCTGGCGTACTGTGATTCATGGGGTCGCAAAGAGTCGGACACGACTGAGCGACTGAACTGAACTGAATTCGATGTAATTCAGGGAAGAAGTCATCTACTGTTTGAGATAATGAATTTAATTTTACAGGAATTTAATCTCATTTAATTCCATTAAAAAAATAATTTCCTGGTATGAAAACACTATGTAAATGGCAAAATTCTAAGCCATTTTATCTCCAGTTATCAAAATTTAGATGACAAAAAGAAAAAAGATCTAGTTAAAGCTAATGTTTGCCATGAAGACAGCCCCAAAATAGTGTTTAGCCGAAAAATGGGAATGTTTGTGTCAAGAGCACCAACTCTCTTGCTTCTTTGCTATTGACTTCTTACTTCATCTGTCATTAAGACAAAACTTAAGCAATTTATAAATCTATCTTTATACCAAAAAAAGTTCAACTAAAAGTTTAGGTTGAGTAGAATGATGAAATTGGGACTTCCTTGGCAGTTCAGTAGTCAAGACTTTGTGCTCCAATACAGGGGGCCTGGGTTTGATCTTTGATTGAGAAACTAAGATCCTATGTACTGCACCATGTGACACCCCCCCCAAAAAATAAAATAATTTAAAAAATGAAATTATTTTGGAGGGCTGGTTGAGAAGGAGGGGTTTATTGCATTGTTTGTCTCTAACTGCATCACATTGCTTTTCTTTAATCCACACACATCCTCATACTTACTCATGGAACAGGGGCATGGAGGGGAACAATTCCCAGACAGCTGAACAGGGCCCTAGTCCAAACTCACTTGGCCTTTCCCTTAGCAGCAATTCTACAAAGAAGTTCATCAGTACTGCCCCCAGGCTGCCCATTTTGCCAGACCAAATACAGATTAGGGGTAGAAAAGGTTTCGGTCAGTTCAGTCCAGTTGCTCAGTCGTGTCTGACTCTGTGACCCCAGGAACTGCAGCATGCCAGGCTTCCCTGTCCATCACCCACTCCCGCAGTTTACTCAAACTCATGTCCATCAAGTCAGTGATGCCATCCAACCATCTCATCCTCTGTCCTCCCCTTCTCCTCCCACCTTCAATCTTTCCCAGCATCAGGGTCTTTTCAAATGAGTCAGTTCTTTGCATCAAGTGGCCAAAGTATAGGAGCTTCAGCTTCAGCATCAGTCCTTCCAATGAATATTCAGGACTGATTTCCTTTAGGACGGACTGTTTGATCTTGCAGTCCAAGAGACTCTCAAGAGTCTTCTCCAACATGGCAGTTCCAAAGGTTTAAGCAGCCTCCAACCTCTTCCTCAGCCCTACCCCCTCAAAGCACAGACTATTAAGTTAACCTCTTCCTTGGCTGACCTGAGTGCTTTATCTTTGCTTGCAGCCCCTCCCAGCCTTCCCTGTGAACTGGGTCACAGAGCCAGTCTCTTTGGTCCTCATTCTGATCCTGATATAATTTATTCTATAATCTAATACAGGCTTTCATCCTTTTCCTCCCTTTTCATTCCTTTTCTCCTTTCACAGTGCCTGTTATGTAGCAGACACTAGGAGAGCACAGGGATACAAAGGGGAGCAAAAATAAATCTGATCTCTCACCTTATAGTTTAGTGGAAAAGATATATAGTACTTACAATTCACACAAATAAATGTGTCATTGCTACTTGATACAGGGTCAGTGAAGGAAAGTTACATCATTCTAGAAGAGTAGAGAATTCAGGAAAGAGAACTGAGATGTGGAGACTGAGATGTGAAAGGTGAGTGGCAGTTAGTGGATTTAGGAGGAGCTAAAAGCATTCCCAGCAAAAGAAAGAGTATCTACAAAGCCCCTGAGGTGAGAGAGGGCATCCATGCATGCGTGCTCAATCACGTTCAACTCTTTGCAACCCTGTGGACTGTAGCCCACCAGGCTTCTCTGTCCGTGAGATTCTCCAGGCAGGAGGGGTTGCCCTGTCCTCCTCCAGGGGATCTTCCTGACCCAGGGATCCAACCCATGTCTCCCACATCTCCTGCATTGTCAGGCAGATTCTTTACCACTCAGCCACCAGGGAACGTCAGGAGAAGGCATAGCCTGTTCCAAAACAATGTAGCTTGAGTCAGAGAACAAGGGACATTTGATGAGAGGTGATGCCCAGAGTCAGACCTTACAAAGCTCTTGTGGGTAGGGTTGCCAGATTTAGTGAATAAAAATACAGGATTCCAGGTTGAATTTAATTTCATATAAGCAATGAATAATTGCATGGGATATATTTACACTAAAAAATCATGTGTTATCTGAAATTCAAATTTAACTGGGCATCCTATGTCCTATGGCAACCCTACTTGTGGGTCAGGTAAGGATTTGATCTGGTTCATCTTGAGACCAAGGTATTAAAATATTAAAGGATGTTAAGCAGGGAGTGGCATAATCGGATTCCAATTTTACATAGATCATACTGGCTACAGATTGGAAGGGGGCAAGTGGAGAAGCAGGTGACAAGCAGGCAGTTACAGAGGCCAAGTAAGAGGGACTTGGACTTGGGTGGTGGTGGAGGAGAGAGGTGGGCAATTGGAGGAATTTTTTTTTTTAACTTCTTAGTTTTAATTCAAATGTGGTCATTATTTTGTTATTGTTTTTAAAATGTGTATTTATTTATTTGGCTGTGCCAGGTCTTGGTTGCTGAACGCAGGATCTTTAGTTTTGACATATGGAATCGAGTTCCCTGACCAAGGATCAAACCTGGGGCTCTGTATTGGGAGGGCAAAGCCTTAGCCACTAGACCACCAGGAAAGGCCCTGAAGTGATTTTGAGAAGATAAAGTCAGTAGCACTTGGGACCTACTCAGGTCCCACTTCTTTAAACACCTTCCAAATGCCAATGAGGCCCAAATCCACACCTCCAACCTGAGCGTCTGCCAGGAATTCCTGGCTCAGATGGGCTACCAACTTATTTGGCATCTCCTATTGAACACAGTCAAAACAGAACTCTGGCTCTGTCTCCCCTGCCCACCCTCCCCCGTGTCAGTAAAGAACATCCCAATTCACCTGGTCCTTCAAGGCAAACACGCCCTTAATTCCTCTCTTCCTCTCACTCAATCTATCCTCCATCCTGTTGACTCTACCCATTAAATCCCGTTCTGAACTGGTCCAGTTTTTTCTATCTCCACTGTTAATCAGCCACCATCTATTGCATCCAGAAGACTGCCAGAGCCTCAGAACTGCTATTTCCCTTTCTGCTTTCATTCACCTCTAAACCATTCTCTTCTTGGGAGCAAGGATGATCTTTTCAGAACAGAAGTCAGACCTTCGGTTAAAACCCTTCAGTGACTTCTTATTACATTTAGAATATACCAACTCCTCATCTAGCCTACAGAGAGCCCTACAAGATCAAAGGTCCCTGCCTTTTCTCAGCCTCATCTTCTTTCATTCTTTCCCTCACCTGACCCCTTCCTGTCTATCAGATCTCACTGGAAAGATCTCATCTTTCGGGAGACTTAAAAAAATTGTTTGGCTGTGTCAGGGGTCAGTTGGGGCACACGGGCTCTGTAGGTAAGGAGAGTGGGCTTAGTTGCCCTGTGGCAGTTCCCTGACCAGGGATTGTGCCCTGCCCTGTGTCCTCTGCATTGCAGGTGGATTCTTAACCACTGAACCACCAGGGAAGTCCTTGGAAACGTCTCGTCTTTCAGAGACTTTTCTTGAGCAGATTGTCTCCTGTCGCTAGATTGCGAGCTTTCTGAGAATAGGAACTTCCCCTGTCTCCTTCACTGCAAAATACACAGTTCCTGGACACACATCAGGCTTCCCAGGTAGCTCAGTGGGTAAAGCATCTGCCTGCAATGCAGGAGACGCTGGAGACACGGGTTCGCTCTCTGGGTCAATCCCCTAGAAGAGGGCATGGCAACCCACTCCAGTATTCTTGTGTGGAGAATCCCATGGACAGAGGAGCTCAGCGGGCTACAGTCCACAGGGCTGCAAAGAGTTGGACACGACTGAAGCGACTGAGCATGCAGGCACTCAGGCACTCCTCAGCACTTGGGGAGTAAATAAATGCATTGGAGCAGTCTGGATCTTCGAGACGAGGGATAAGAAGTATCAGTGGTATGCAGCCGGACCTGAAGCTCTGTCCTGCTTCTGCTTCACCCTCATCCCCAGCCCAGTGCCTGGAAACTACTTCCGGTGACCGGACCTTTCTTGGACTGTTTATTCATTCACCGGCCAAGACTCCCTTTTCCAGAGCTCTGGTCACTGCTCAGGGCGTCTCAGACTTCAGCTTGGACCCCTGGCGATGACAAGTTGTCCAAACTCTTCCTGAAGATTGTTGGGCTCTGTGAACAGTTGACTCTGTTCACCTATCTGAAACCCCTCAACCCAGTTCTTCTCTCCCACTTCCCTATCCTGTTACAATTAAATCACAAGTGCTGGCTTGACCCCAAATTCCAAACACACCCATTGGGAGTTTGGCATTCACAGGGAGGGTGCTAGCATGCAATTGAAATGTACACAGATTACGACAAAGAGTTTAGATTCTTCCTTTATCTCTGATATTTGCTGTGGGAAACATCTTCAGAGGTGCCTGCCTGAGTGCCAATCATATTGTCCAGTTCACGTCTGTGGTTTGACATTTACCACAAAGGCATTCTGAGATTCTAAACTGGAAAACAGATCTCAGGATATCTTAGACCTTTATTTAAGAACCATTACAGCTTCCATATAACATTGGAGATTTGGTAGAATATATCTATTACCACCCATCCTGCTTCCAGAATGGCACTTCTAGAAATGTTCCTTTGGCAAAGCACTTACTATATCCCACTCATGCAATGCACAAGTCATCAACTGTCAACCTTCCATGAAAAATCTATAATGGGTAACATCCTCCCTTTTGAATATGGGCAGGCATCCCTACTGTATAATTAGACTTATTCATTGTATATTTATCACCTGATTCTATTCTAGGGATCGAATGTGAGAGGCAATATTTTCCCCCAGCCTTCAGAGCTAGGCAGCCAAGCAGCATAAACATGACAAGCAATCCAGACAGAATGAACATCCACAGCTCACATAAAAATGTACAGGGTCACAGCTGCCTCTGAAGACCAACTCTTAAACATCTCTAACCAGAGATGGATAGCCTGCCTTGTTCTTGCTCATTGACTTTAATTGATTCATCTTGGAAGAGGAACGCTTTGACCCATTCTTATCTTAGGCTAGGTTGCAAAAGACTCCTAGTTCATTCATTATAGCTGGTGTCCTTCCAAAAAGACCATGATCTCCTTTAACTGCTTACCAAACTTAGGCTCAAATTTACGGACAAACATGCCAGGGCAGTTCCGGGTTTCTCAATCTGTTAAGTCTTACTTTATCCTAACGGGTCAAGTGCACATCCCATTTATTACAACGGCTTGCCATGTAAGTGTGATTTATTCAACAAGCATATACGAAACGTTTTATATGGATCAGACACAACTGCTGGTGCCATGAATACAAAGATGTAAAGTGATTCATTTCAATCAAATGGCACATTTTTACTGATAGTCTACAAAGTGCTAGGAAATGGGGATGCATAAGGAAATAGGACAGGCAGGGCCCCTCTACCCTCAAGAAACTTATGATACAGTGGGAAAGCTTAGGTGAATGAGCAAACAAATAGATAAAATAGGTAAGTTCAGTTCGGTGCTGAGTCCTGTCCAACTCTTTGCCACCCCATGGACTGCAGCACACTAGGCTTCCCTGTCCATCACCAACTCCCAGAGCTTGCTCAAACTCATGTCCATCGAGTTGATGATGTCATCCAACCATCTCATCCTCTGTCAACCCCCTTCTTCTCCTATCTTCAATCTTTCCCAGCATCAGGTCTTTTCCAAGGAGTCAGCTCTTCACATCAGGTGGCCAAAGTATAGGAGCTTCAGCATCAGCATCAGTCCTTCCAGTGAATATTCAGGACTGATTTCCTTTCAGATGGACTTGTTTGTTCTCCTTGAAGACCAAGTGACTCTCAAGAGTCTTCTCCAACACCACACATTACTAAAATAGATAAAAACTGTGATAAAAAAAAGGAAACAGATAAACTGAATTGTGGGGGGTGCAGGATGGACAGTTCAGCCCAATGACATCTATCCAAAAAGAAAGAAAGAAAGAAACAAAGAAAATTTAAAAATCGATCTCCAGGCTTCCCAGGTGTCAGTAGGGGTAAAGAATCCACCTGCAATGCAGGAGACCCAGGAGACATAGGTTTGATCCCTGGGTCAGCAAGACCCCCTGGAGGAGGGCATGGCAACTCACTCCAGTATTCTTGCCAGGAAAATCCCATGGACAGAGGAGCCAGGCAGACTACAGTCCATAGGATCGCAAAGAGTTGGACATGACTGAAGCAACTCAACGCATCTCCAGTCTCATAATCATTTCGAGGGCTAAAAATGAGTCAGAAGTTGTCCCAATTCTTAGCATCTGTAAGAGTTCCGTAGCCTTCCTAGTGCAGCTGTTCTGTTCCTTGTCCTAAGATCTCTTGGGCATCAGGAAGGCGGGGCTTAGTTTTCACTTCCGAGGTGAAAGCACTCCCATATTTTCTTCTTATTTTGACTCCCTCAGGGTCTTTACACCCATTTCAGACTCCAGAACTCACAAAAGTTTGCTCCATTGCTCTTTTCTTGAACTAGGAACTGTGATCTCACCCTTCCCAGACAGGTAAACTTGACACTATGCTTGGTCCTCAAGTACAAGTCAAGGTATAAATAACCCTTGGCAGTCCTGAGGCCCTTTCAGGGAGTTCAGGAAGACAAACTGTCCAGATGCTGTTTTCCTTTGGTGGGGACACGATGGAGCTCTCTTGGTGTGGTATGACACATGATTCCATGATGGACTAAGTACAGAAGCAGATATGAGCATCCAGCTATCTTTTATTAAAGTGAAAGTGAAGTCACTCAGTCGTGTCTAACTCTTTGCGACCCCATGCCCTGTAGCCCACCAGGCTCCTCTGTCCATGGAATTTTCCAGGAAAGAGTACTGGAGTGGGTTCCCATTTCCTTCTCCAGGGGATCTTCCCAAGCCAGGGATCAAACTCGGGTCTCCCACATTGCAGGCAGACACTTTACCCCCTGAGCCACCTGGAAGCCCATGTTTTATTAAGCCAGACATTAAAGAGGTTTGCAAAAGGGGAAAACAATGTCCCTCTTCTCACTAAATTGTTTTTTCAAATTATTTTTCATAAAAATATACTTATGTTAACATGTAATAAGTTTATTATTATTTACCTGGTGGCTCAGACGGTAAAGAATCTGCCTGCAATTCAGGAGACCTGGGTTCAATCCCTGGGTTGGGAAGATCCCCTGGAGAAGGAAACAGCTACCCACTCCAGTATTCTGGCCTGGAGAATTCCATGGACTGTATAGTCCATGGGGTCGCAAAGAGTCAGACACGACTGAATGACTTTCAGACACACACAAATGAATACATATTTCATAATTCCTCACCTTTAACTTCTAATATAGTAAATATCAATATATATACCCCATAAAGCAGAAGTTTTTTGTAATCCTCAGTCATTTCTAGGAGTGTAGAGGGAATCCTGAAATCACAAAGTTTGAGAATCCCTGTTTTAAAGCCTTCAAGCTGAGGATGAGGGAAAGCACAAAATACAAAAGAATGAGTAAACTTGTGCTCTTAATTCATTAATCCCACAAATATTTATGGGACAGGTGCTATGCCAGACACCAGTGAAGAGCTAGAGTCCCTTCAAAGAAATACATATAATGGGGGGAATATATAAGTCACTGGGACATCCCAGTTCTGAACGTTTCAATCACACTGGTATCCTAATCAGACATTTAATCCAGTCTCGGAGAGTCAGAGAAGACTTCCTGGAGGAGGAGGTGTCTAGGCTGGCATCTCAAACATGGGTAGTAGGTGCAAAACACAGTTCAGTAGAGAGACTGATTTTGTTTTTGTTTAGTAGCTAAGTCGTGTCCAACTCTTTTGAGATATACTGGAGTGGGTTGCCATTTCTTTCTCCAGGGGATCTTCCCAACCCAGGGCTCGAACCTGAGTCTCCTATTTGTGAGGCAGATTCTTTATCACTGAGCGACCAAGGAAGCTGAGAGAGGCTTAGAGGAAAAGAGAGGTTTCAGAGGCCAGGATATCTATGCTGAATCTTACTGTATTTCTTTTCCAAATAACAAAGGGGCCACAAATTCAATGTCAACCACATTAGCCATTTTGAAACAGAAAAGACCTATTAATCTTATTAAGAATTTATACCTTGGTGAAGGAAATGGCAACCCACTCCAGTATTCTTGCCTTGGAAATTCCATGGACAGAAGAGCCTGGCAGGCCTTCTCATCCTCTGTTGCCTCCTTCACCTTAAAATTTATTTTTTACAATAAAGAATTCCCTTTTGGTCCAGTGGTTAGGACTCCCAATGCAGGGGCATGGGTTTGATCCCAGGTTGGGGAACTAAGACCCCACATGCTTCATGGTTCAACAGTTCAGTTCAGTTTAGTCACTCAGCCGTGTCTGACTCTTTGAGACTCCATGGACTGCACAACACCAGGCCTCCCTTTCCATCACTAACTCCCAGAGTTTACTGAAACTCATGTCCATTGAGTCGGTGATGCCACCCAACCATCTCATCCTCTGTCATCCCCGTCTCTTCCCACTTTCAATCTTTCCCAGCATCAGGGTCTTTTCAAATGAGTCAGTTCTTCACATCAGGTGGCCAAAGTATTGGAGCTTCAGGTTCTGCACAGTCCTTCCAATGAATATTCAGCACTGATTTCCTTTAGGATGGACTGATTGGATCTCCTTGCAGTCCAAGGGACTCTCAAGAGTCTTCTCCAACACCACAGTTCAAAAGCATCAATTCTTCTACGCTCAGCTTTCTTAATAGTCCAACTCCTACATCCACACATGACTACTGGAAGTATGATAGCTTTGACTAGAGGCACCTTAGGTGGCAAATTGATGTCTCTGCTTTTTAATATGCTATCTAGGTTGGTCATAACTTTTCTTTCAAGGAGCAAACATCTTTTAATTTCATGGCTGCAGTCACCATCTGCAGTGATTGTGGAGCCCAAGGAAATAAAGTCTGTCACTGTTTCCCTGTCTACCTGCCATGAAGTGATTGGACCGGATGCCATGACCTTAGTTTTCTGAATTTTGAGTTTTAAGCCAACTTTTTCACTCTCCTCTTTCACTTTCATCAAGAGACTCTTTAGTTCTTCTTCGCTTTTTGCCATAAGGGTGGTGTCATCAGCATATCTGAGGTTATTGATATTTCTCCCAGCAATCTTGATTCCGGCTTGTGCTTCGTCCAATCCAGCATTTCTCATGATGTACTCTGCATAGAAGTTAAATAAGCAGGGTGACAATATACAGCCTTGATGTACTCCTTTCCTGGTTTGGTACCAGTCTGTTGTTCCATGTCCTATTCTAACTGTTGCTTCTTGACTTGCATACAGATTTGACAGGAGGCAAGTAATGTGGTCTGGTATTCCCATCTCTTTAAGAATTTTCCTGTTGTGATCCACACAAAGGCTTTGACATAGTCAATAAAGCAGAAATAGATGTTTTTCTGGAACTCTCTTGCTTTTTCGATGATCCAATGGATGTTGGCAATTTGATCTCTGCCTTTTCTAAATCCAGCTTGAACATCTGGAAGTTCACGGTTCACGTACTGTTGAAGCCTGGCTTGGAGAATTTTGAGCATTACTTTGCTAGCACGTGAGATGAGTGCAATTGTGCGGTAGTTTGAACATTCTTTGTTTGGATTGGAATGAAAACTGACCTTTTCCAGTCCTGTGGCCACTGCTGAGTTTTCCAAATTTGCTGGCATATTGAGTGCAGCACTTTCACAGCATCATCTTTTAGCATTTGAAATAGCTAAGCTGGAATTCCATCACCTCCACTAGCTTTGCTTGTAGTGATACTTCCTAAGGCCCACTTGACTTTGCATTGCAGGATATCTGGCTTTAGGTGAGTGATCACACCATCATAGTTATCTGGGTCATGAAGTCCTTTTCTGTACAGTTCTATGTATTCTTGCCATCTCTTCTTAGTAACTTCTGCTTCTGTTAGATCCATACCATTTCTGTCCTTTTTTGAGCCCATCTTTGCATGAAATGTTCCCTTGGTATCTCTGATTTTCTTGAGATCTCTAGTCTTTCCCATTCTATTATTTTCCTCTATTTCTTTGCACTGATCCCTGAGGAAGGCTTTCTTATCTCTCCTTGCTGTTCTTTGGAACTCTGCATTCAAATGAGTATCAGTTCAGTTCAGTTCAGTTGCTCAGTCGTGTCCGACTCTTTGCAAACCCATGAATCGCAGCACGCCAGGCCTCCCTATCTGTCACCACCTCCCGGAGTTCACTCAGACTCACGTCCATCGCACCTAATGACCTGGGGAGTTCCTCTTTTGGTATCCTATCATTTTGCCTTTTCATACTGTTCATGGGGTTCTCAAGGCAAGAATACTGAAGTGGCTTGCCATTCCCTTCTCCAGTGGACTATCTTTCCTTTTCTCCTTTACCTTTCGCTTCTCTTCACAGCTATCTGTAAGGCCTCCTCAGACAACCATTTTGCCTTTTTGCATTTCTTTTTCTTGGGAGTGGTCTTGATCCTTGCCTCCTGTACAATGTCAGGAACCTCGGTCCATAGTTCTTCAGGCACTCTGTCTATCAGATCTAATCTCTTGAATCTATTTCTCACTTCCACTGTATAATCGTAAGGGATTTGATTTAGGTCATACCTGAATGGGCTAGTGGTTTTCCCTACTTTCTTCAATTTCAGTCTGATTTGGCAATAAGGAGTTCATGATCTGAGACACAGTCAGCTCCCAGTCTTGTTTTTGCTGACTGTATAGAGCTTCTTCATCTTTGGCTGCAAAGAATATAATCAATCTGATTTCGGTGTTGACCATCTGGTGATGTCCATGTGTAGAGTCTTCTCTTGTGTTGTGGAAGAGGGTGTTTGCTATGACCAGTGCATTCTCTTGGCAAAACTCTATTAACCTTTGCCCTGCTTCATTCTGTACTCCAAGGCCAAATTTGCCTGTTACTCCAGGTATTTCTTGACTTTCTACTTTTGTATGGCTCAACAACAACAGAAAGAATTTACAGTAGGGAAGTTCCCTGGTTGCCTAGTGGTTAGGATTCTGGGCTTTCACTGCAATGGCCCAGGTTGGATCTCTGATGGGGGAACGGAGATCCCACAAGCACAGCCAAAAAGAAAAACATTTAGAGTAGGTATTTACTTCTTTCATGATGGCTGCATTGGGCTTCCCTGATAGCTCAGTTGGTAAAGAATCTGCTTGCAGTGCAGGAGACCCCAGTTCAGGAAGATACCCTGGAGAAGGTAAACCCACCCCAGTATTCTTGAGCTTTCCTGGTGGCTCAGCTAGTAAAGAATCTGCTGCAATAAGGGATTGGGTTGCTCCTTGGGTTGGGACGATCCCCTGGAGAAGGGAGAGGTTACCCACTCCAGTATTCTGACCTGCGAATTCCATGGACAGTCCATGGGATGGCAAAGAGCTGGACACCACGGAGCGATTTTCACTTCTTTTTTTTTTTTTTAATAGCTGCATAGTCTCTTTTCTCCTGTGTTGTAATGCTGTGACCATAAGCAAACACACACAAGGCATGGTCTCTGTGGATGCTGAATCTAAACTGATGTGGAGGCATCTTGCCTGTGTTGAAGCACATGGAACATATTTCAGTAATTGCCTGTTTAGATGGTTTCTCCCTAAGAACATACACTCTTTCTCTTTTCTGAGTTTTTGTGATACATTACTGACTGAATCAGTCATGTTTATCTTAAAATCTCTCCTGGAAATGGTCTTTTTCCCCCAAAATTGCCCAGCGGAACCTTTCACATCACCTGCTTCATCAGACAAGTTTGAATTTCTTATAAGCTGGAGAGATTTCTACATGGGTGCTCAGAGAAACAGAGGAGACAGACAACCCAGGAGGCCCAAAAGGCTGCAGAGACTCAACCTTTGTGGCCATTTCTGAGAAGTGGCGGGACTTATGCATTTTTTTCAGGCAGCTACAGCATGTAGTCGTGGCCGAGTGGTTAAGGCGATGGACTAGAAATCCATTGGGGTTTCCCCGCGCAGGTTCGAATCCTGCCGACTACGGCACATTTCTCTATTGAGACATAGCCAGCTGAGGAAGAATGCTGTCGCCTTAGACAAACTGGATCGTTCTCCAGGCTGGCTCTTTATGTTTGATGTTGAAAGCCTCCACGAGCACCGATTGCGCTCTTTATTCAGGGATTCCCAGGTGGCGCAGTGGTAAAGCACTTGCTTGCAGATACAGGAGTGGCATAGAGACACGGGTTCGATCCCTGGGTCAGGAAGATTCCCTGGAGGAGGAGGAGGAAATGGCAACCCACTCCAGTATTCTTGTTCAGGAGCCTGGGTCGCAAAAAAGTGGGATACGCTGAGCACGATGCCACGGCACGTTAGCCATAGTTAATCTCCACAGAAAAATATTTTTCTTTGCAGACACCGTTCCATGAAGCCGTGGTAGGAATTCCTAGAGAGTTCACTTCCACTAAAAAGATTTATTTTATTTATATTCTGCCACTTGCCACGCCTACCCTTCAGTCCCTCGAGCACAGGGCTCAGCGGATTAAGTTCCTAACAGGTAAGACCTCCCGGTCCCGCCCGGCAGTTTCCCTTTCAGAGCAGTACATCCGGGACCCGGTGGAGTGGCCTGGGAGGCGGAGCCTTCACTCAAACTCCAGGCCCCGCCTACCCGACGCCTTTCGCCCCGCCGCTCCGATCTCTGCCCGGCAGAGGTCGCAGGCTCTGCGAACAGGCCTCCTAGTTTCCGAGCCTAGAGCCCGCCGGCCTGCTAGTTCTCGCGAGAGAAAGCGCGAAGCCTGCCGGGAGGAACGCTAGACCGTCCGTAAGTTGGGCCAAAATGGCAGACCTGGAGGAAGGGTTCACGTTGACTGCGGTACCCCTGGGTTCCGGGCCTGACGGACCCCTCGGAGTGGAGCAGAGCGACAAAACCGACCAGTTTCTAGTGACGGACAGCAGCAGGACCGTCATCCTCTATAAGGTGAGAGCGTTAGGATCGGAGTGCCCCCGCTGCCCTCTCGTCCCTTTCTGAGCTCGGAGCCCGAACCTCGGATTTCTCACAACTTCAGAAAGAGCTCGTGCAGCGGACTTACCGGAGAGCCGGCGTGGCCTCCTCGGGACGCTGAAGGAGCTCTAGAACTTGACTGGGTTGTTTTCCCTGAGAGAGAGGCGTGCTTCCGAGTTGCAGGCGGCAGAGCGTTTACGTGCACGTGGGCTAGACTCGGAAAGGAAACCTGTATTTTCGCTTCGACTCTCCTGGAGATAGCCTTGCTAAGATCCCTTTCCGGGGCTTCTGTCACCCCAGGTGCCCGCTGAAGGGTTGAACGGAGACTGGTTGGTTGGGAGATGTCACCGCCGGATTAGTGGTTTAGCAGTGTATCCTACGCTTCTTACCCGCTCGTAAGGGAGAAAAGTTTTGTCCGTATTTTGTTTTGGTTTTTTGCTTTGGGGGCAGCTTAGTGGGAATCCTGATTCTGAGGGACTTGTCGGTTGGCACCAGTGGTTCACCCTGTGAGTTCTGGGTTACGTTCCTTGAAGTCTCCACTCTCCGCCCCCTTTTCAGTCTAGCCCAGGCAGTCCTCGACCCCGGGGCCACAGACTGGCTGGTGGCCTGTTGAGAACCAGATTGCATAGCAGGAGGTGAACCAGCAGGCAAATCTTGATCTGTGTTTACAGCTGCTTCCCATCGCTGGCATGCCTGCCTGAGCGCTGCTTCCTGTCACATCAGTGGTGGCATTAGATTGTCAAAGGAGCTTGAACTGTGCGTGCCAGGCACTGGCCGCACCCTCTTTATGAGAATCGTCCCGAAACTATCCGCCACCCCAGTCCATGGAATAACCATCTTCCATGAAACTAGTCCCTGATGCCGCGAAGGCTGGAAAGTGCTGGCCTAGGTTGCTAGAGCACACCTAAACTTTGCTTTCAGTGGTCGTGTAGAAGGGAATTGTGTTTATGAGGGCTTCTGGACATAGTTTTCTCTGTCTTTAAGAAGCTCACTATCTAAACATTGCCAATTACCGGAGAAAGGCAAACCAAAACCACAATGAGATACCACCTCGCACCTGTCAGAATGGTCGTCATCGAAAAGAACACAGTAAATGTTGGCGAGGATGTGGAGAAAAAAGAACCCTTGTACCCGAGGAATGTAAATTAACACAAACAGTACGGAGAGTTCTCATAAAACTGAAAATTTTGTTGTCATTCATTCGCTCAGTCTTGTCTGACTCTTTGCGACCCCGTGGACTGCAGCATGCCAGGCTTCCCCGTCCTTCACCGTCTCCCAGACTCATGTCCATCGAGTCAGTGATGCTGTTCAGCCACCTTGTCCTCTGTCATCCCCTTCTCCTGCCTTCATTCTTTTCCAGCATTAGGGTCTTTTCTTATGAGTTGGCTCTTAGCATCAGGTGGCCAAGGTGTTGGAGTTTCAGCTTCAGCATCAGTCCTTCCAATGAATATTCAGGGTTGATTTCCTTTAGGGTTGACTGGATTGATTTCCTTGTAGTCCAAGGAACTCTCAAAAGCTTTCTCCAACATCACAGTTCAAAAGCATCAAATCTTCTCCGCTCAGCCGTCTTTATGACCCAATTCTCACATCCATATGTGACTACTGGAAAAACCATAGCTTTGACCATATGAACTTTGTCAGCAAAATAATGTCTGTGCTTTTTAATATACTGTCTAGGTTGGTCATTAGCTTTTCTTCCAAGGAGCAAGTATCTTTTAATTTCATGGCTGCAGTCACCCTCTGCAGTGATTTTGAAGCCCAAGAAAATAAAATCTGTCACTGTTTCCATTGTTCCCATCTATTTGCTATGACGTGGTGGGACTGAATGCCATAATCTTCATTTTTGAATGATCAACATTCATTTTTTGAATGCTGAGTTTTAAGCCAATTTTTTCACTCTCCTCTTTCACTGTCATCAAGAGGCTCTTTAGTTCCTCTTTGCTTTCTGCCATAAGGATGGTGTCATCTGCATATCTGAGGTTATTGATATTTCTCCCAGCAATCTTGATTCCAGCTTGGCTTCATCCAGCCCAGCATTCTTCATGATGTACTCTGCATATAAGTTAAATAAACAGGGTGACAAAATATAGCCTTGACGTGCTCCTTTCCCAGTTTGGAACCAGTCTGTTGTTCCATGTCCAGTTCTAACTTGCTTCTTGACTGGCATACAGGTTTCTCAGGAGGCAGGTAAGGTGGTCTGGTATTCCCATCTCTTTAAGAATTTTCTAGTTTGTTGTGGTCCACAGTCAAAGGCTTTGATGTAGTCAATGAAGCAGAAGTAAGTGTGTTTCTGGAATTCTCTTGTTTTTTCAGTGATCCAGTGGATGTTGGCAATTTGGTCTCTGGTACCTCTGCCTTTTCTAAGTCCAGTTTGAATCTGGGAGCTCTCAGCTCATGTACTGTTGAAGTCTAACTTGGAGAATTTTGAGCATTACCTTGCTAGCATGTGAAATGAGTGCAATTGTGCAGTAGTTTGAACATTTTTTGGCATTGCCCTTCATTGGGATTGGAATGAAAACCTTTTCCAATCCTGTGGCCACTGCTGTTTTTTCCAAATTTGCTGGAAATTTCTCAAAAAAAGCAGTATGAAGATTTCTCAAAAAAACTAAAAACTAGAATAGCTGTATGACCCAGCAGTTTCACCCCTGGCTATTTATCTTAAAAACCCCAAAAACACTAATACAAAAAGATACGTGCACCCTGGTGTATATAGCAGCAGCATTTTTACAGTTGCCCAAATAAGGAAACATCCTCAGGGTCCATAAACAGATGAATGGATAAAGAAGTGTATTTATACATACATACACACACAATGAATAATGTTCCACAATGGGATAACGTTCAGTCATAAAAAACGATATTTTGCCATTTATAGCCAAAAAACAGGCTCCTCTGTCCATAGAATTCTCCAGGCAAGAATACGGAAGGGGGTTGTGTGCCCTTCTCCGGGGAATCGTCCCAACCCAAGGATGGAACCTGTGTCTCTTAGGTCTCCTACCTTGGCAGGTGGATTCTTTACCCACTAACCCCACTTGGGAAGCCCAGCACGCAGCAATGTGGATGGACTTGGGGCACATTTTATTAAGTGAAATAAATCAGACAGAGAAAGGCAAATGCAATCTGATAGCACTAGGTCGGAAAACTACAACAAACTAGTGATGATAACAAAAGAAGCAGACACAGATGCAGAGAACCAGCTAGAGGTGACCAGTGGGGAGAGGGAAGGGAGGCGGGGCCAAATGGGGTCAGGGGGTAAGAGAGAAAACTTATGTATAAACTAAACTGCAGGGATAGATTGTACAACATGGGAAATATAGCCAGTGTTTTATAATAACTGTAAGTAGAGTACAGCCTTTAAATTGCTAATTACTATATTGTATACCTGTAACATATATAATATTGTGCAGCAATTATACATCAATTTAAAAAGAAAGCTAGCTGCCTGCTTTGAAGTTTGGGGAACAGGTTGCCAACGGTTCCCTATACTGTTTTTTTTTTGATGCTTCTGTTGATACCATTGGTTTTTACCTGGCTGTCAAAGAGACCTTTTGTAGTGTTTGCATAGGAGTGGAGTGGGTGATTGGAATTGGCATTATTCCAGCTATCCTCACTTTGTTTCTCCTGCCTCTGTTCCAAGAACACAATGGAATCAAATTTTTTTTAATGTACTAATATTGTTCATTATCAAAGTGTGTTACTAATTTTGCATTTTGGAAACTAATATTTTCATTTAACTACTTTTTAAAGTGTGATAAAATACACATAACAAAATTTAATATCTTAATGACTATAAGTGTACAGTTCAGGTTATTAGGTGCATGCATTCACATTATTGTCAGTTGTCGTTACCATCCATCTCCAGAACTCTTTTCATCTGACAGCTGAAACTCTATACCCATTTAACTCCCATTAAATTCCCAACTCCCCCAACCTCAGACAACCATCATTCTACTTTCTGTTTTAAGTGGAATCCATATAGTATTTGTCTTCTTATTTTTTAATTTAGGAGCTTTATTAAGTGCTGTCATTCCAGTGATTTCTTCTTTTGTTTCTATTGTAAATTTAGCTGCTTTAAAATCTGAAGCTGACTTTTTAAATATCGTATGTTCATTTCATTAGGTTTCTGATCAGAAACCCTTGGGGAGCTGGTCAGTGAAACAAGGGCAAATTATAACATGTCCAGCTGTGTGCAACTTTCAAACTGGCGAGTATATTGTTGTACATGATAACAAGGTGAGTTTTCAAAGCTATATGTATAAACAAAATCAAATATTGATTTATTAACTGTTCATGTTGTATGTAAATGGATATTGGAATGCTTTTTTTTAATTGTATGTTTTAATTTAAGGTCTTGAGAATATGGAATAATGATGACGTCAACCTGGATAAAGTATTTAAAGCAACAGTAAGTCTTTGGATCCAACATACTTATTTAGTTTATTGGTAAGATGGAATTATTTGTAATGTGGCAGTTATTAATCTTAAAGGGTCTGTGAACATGACATGAATGTTATAATCAATTTTTCATTCTATTTATTGTACAGTATATCTTGGTTAAATGTCTCAATTTGAGTATGTTAAAAAATGTTATATAAAAAAAAATGTTATATGTTACTTTCATATGATAGTGAAGTAATTTAAATAATTAATGAATGCTGCTGCTGCTGCTGATAAGCCACTTCAGTCACTGAAGTGGGTTGCCATTTCCTTCTCCAATGCATGAAACTAAACGGTGAAAGTGAAGTCGCTCAGTCGTGTCCGACTCCTAGCGACCCCATGGACTACAGCCTACCAGGCTCCTCTGTCCATGGGATTTGCCAGGCAAGAGTACTGGAGTGGGTTGCCATTGCCTTCTCCGTTAATGAATGACACATTTATAGTTATTTCCATGCACTTAAGTGTTTGTGGTGTGTCCCTTGCAAGAACAAGTGAACTTGATTGTTCCCTTTCTTGAAATAGGTAGAACAGACTCTGCAAGTTTCATGCAGTTATACATTTTAAGAGTGGCACATAATGAAATGAAAAAGCACCATGATCAACTAACTGTGCCTTTTCTCCCAATGACCTTTAAGTATGTTAATTAACTTTTTCTTATAAAATGATGATCTTAAACTATGTTAATCTCAAAAGCTCATTCTGGTTTTAAGTGTCTAATTCTCAATATAATTGGCACATTTTAGAAGTGGTTCACAATGGAGCTGATACCGTTCTAATGGTAGTTGTCACCTGGACCCTTGAAACTTGTACAGGTGTGCTGCCTGTTGGCTCCAGTCTGTTTACCCTGCAGTAACATGATCCTGAATTTTACACCACTTTTTTTTTTTTTTTAATCCTGCGTATGGTGTTATGGGCTTGCAGGTCAGTTTTTACATAGTGCATGTATTTATGTATGGCATCTGTCTTTTTCTAACACCAGAACCACTTATAACCTGCATTAATGATTTGGTTTGTACTTATCTTCGCCTCCAGTTTTGAGAGACCCAGCTTGTGGCCTAACCTCCAGTATTTATAATGTAAAGATAAACCAAAAATGAATACAAGTGATTACTTATGGGGGGAAGCAGGGGAGAGAATAGAGAGTATGGGAGCAAAAGTTAGACTTCTAAATGTACTTTTATGTTGTAGATTTGACTTTGGAACCATACATAGTTATTAAACAAAAGTGAATCAAAATGAGAATAAATCAGTACCTTAAAGACAAGCCTTCTCTAACTGTCCTTATTCTCTTAGGTGGCAATTGCATTATAATAAAAATTTAAATGTTTTTATGTTCTTCTAGTTGTCAGCTGAGGTGTATAGAATACATTCAATACAGGGAACAGAACCCTTGGTGCTGTTCAAGGAAGGTGCAGTTCGTGGTTTAGAAGCTTTGCTTGCAGACCCCAGCAGAAAATTGAAACGGTTATCTCTGATGAAGAAGTGATTAAGTAAGTTCCAATACTTATAATTTTTACACACACAAAAAAAAAATGCACTCTGGGGATTCCAGACTTACAGCTTCCTACACAGGAGGCAAGAGTTTGATCACTGGTTGGGGAACTAAGATCCCACAAACCTTGGGGCACAGCCATAATTTTTTTTAAATAAAAAACAAACCAACAACAAAAAAACTTGTTAAAAACCATCTGTAGAACCTTAGCCAAAATGACATCCTCCAAAAGCCTTTGGTGTGATAGTGACTGAGGAATCTCAGCCAAATGAGTCCTGTCCTAATGACACAACTGGTCAGTCAGTTATTTGAACTTGAAGTGAGTAATCTCGGAAGATTGGAATCTTCTGTCATATAGCCCTGGCTGCAAGGTCAGAGCCCATTCCCTTGAAGAAATGTGCAGCTTGTTGTTAGTGGAATCACAGTAGTGCTTTGGAACCTTCTCTTTTCCCAGTTCTGGTACAAAACTGGGAAAATGACTCACTCAGATGATAGAAGGAAATGTCCTGATTTCATATCTTTCCAATCCCCATTCTTTCATCACATTTCTTGTTTAATTAACTTGCTGCCCCTCCAGGTGCACCTGATACAAACTAAGTATCTAAAAGTCCAAGCAAAGACTTGTACGTAGTCAGTGAACGGTGTGGATCCTGACCAGTTATATCTTTTTTTTTTTAAGTTGCTCAGTCATGTCTGACCCATGGACTGTCCATGGAGTTCTCTAGGCCAGCATACTGGAGTGAGTAGCCTTTCTTTTCTCCAGGGAATCTTCCCAACCAAGGGATCGAACCCAGGTCTCCTGCATTGCAGGCGGATTCTTCACCAGCTGAGCCACAAGGGAAGCCCAAGAATACTGGAGTGGGTAGCCTATCCCTTTTCCAGTAGATCTTCCCGACCCAGGGATCGAACCGGGGTCTCCTGCATTGCAAGCAGATTCTTTACCAGCTGAGCTATCAGGGAATCTTAGACCTAAGAATGCCTCTGAAGTGTCAGCAACTGTATTTGGAGGAAATCTTTAGGGGAAAAGATACAGGTAGAAGGAATTATCTGGCGGTCCAGTGGTTAGGACTCGATGCTTTCAGTGCCGTGGGCCCGGGGTCAATCCTTGGTGGGAAAACTAAGATCCTACAAGGCTTGAAGCACAGCCTCCACCCCCCCACCCCTGTTAAAAAAAGATATAGGTAGAGAATCTGAGTTCTAATCCCCACTTTGCCAGAAGATGGTTGTGCAACTTTGGTTTCAGGCTGTTACCCTCCCTGTGCTTCAGTTCCCAACATCACTTGAAAAAGACAGGTGAGATGCTAATATTTTCCTGAGAACACCAGTCCTCAAAATGACCCTGAAAAAACTAGACAGGTCTGAAAAGTTTGAGAAAACATTGCATCTAGTCTCATACACCTTTAATTCATGCTATTATCTTTAAAGCTCTGGGAGCATTGGCAACTTGCATTTAATCCAGGGATGAGTAACAGAGCAATGCCTCCTGGGTTCCTGTGGTAGATATTTTGAAACACCAAATTAAGTGTATTCTGCTCTCTCTCTGCCACCGGAAACTATTTAATAAAAAAAAAAAATCTCTTAAATTTAGATGAAGATGTGTTTCTCTCAACTGGTGATTTGGCATTTTATAATTTTTCTTTTTTTAGGTGGACAAAGTTTTTCATGGTATTTAGGCATCCTGTGCTAATTTTCATTACAGAAAAAGTAAGTGATATCTTTCATTCCTGGCCCATTTTGTGACATTTCAGAGTATGAGTTTTAAAACTAAAATTGGACTTTGATATTTCTTTCAGAAGACTTTGATATCTTTAAAATACTAAAAAGCTTATAGTGATAATTATTTCTGTGCATGAATTAAACATTTTTATAATGTCTAAGATTTAGTTGGACAAGAGGTTTTTAAGCATTCATTAAAGTAATTACAATGGGACAACACCTCGTCTCAACATTTAAATATAGTTGGTAAAAATGGGAATATTTTTAAAATAAAGTAACTTTTTTTTTTTTTTTGACAGCATGGAAACTACTTTGCTTATGTACAAAAGTTTAACTCACGTATCCTAAGCAAATATACGCTTTTACTTGGTCAAGAAGAAAAATGTGTTATACAGAGTTTTAGTACATCTGTAGGGCGAAAATTCATCTCTCTAATGTCATTAAGTAAGTATTTCTTTAACCTTTCAGGGTTTATAAATAAAAGTATCTTACAGGATAATAGTTTTCTTTTCAGTTAGAGTCATTGGATTCTACAGTTTGCTGTTGTAGTACTTGCCTTTCCATGCTTTATGACAAGCATTTATGCCCTCAATTTTTGCATTTTGCCATGTGTAGTCATAGTTGTCTACAAGTCAGTAGTTCTCTGCAGGTAATTTTTATGTCTTAAAATTTATCATAAGCAATAAGTAATAAAATACCAATAAAAAAGGGCAAATCACTTTTTATGGCAAGTCCAGGTTTTTTGATATATTGTAATTAATACCTGAGGTTGGTACTCCCCTTTTCTCTTTTCCAACCTTAAGATGTAGTGTGCCTTTCTTTGAACAGTGATAAGAGAAAAGGACACTAATGGAGCAGTGTTGGACTCAGCCTGCATTTTACAGTTTCTGTTATTGTTGTTTTAATTGCTTTGGAATTTACCTTTACCTAATCCTCTAAAGTTTAATCTCAGTCTTACATATCTAGGGGGGGAAATGCCTTTGCAGTAATTCTCTCCTGCCCCGTTTATGGCTTCTTTTGAAGTTGTTTTGAGAAGGTTAAGAGGGGAAAAACAAGAGCAGTATTTAGGAAGCATTTCCTATTATCACAGTTTCAAATCTTCGTGAAGTTTTTCAGTGTGCAGATTTTTACAGTGGCTGTTAAGAAAAAGGCTTCTATCATTTATCATATCTAGAGGATCGTTGGAATCTGCTTACTATCTTTGCTTAAGAGGAACAGATTTTCTTAAAATTTGGCTTATAGGACATATTTATTATTGAACAGAAGTTTGTGACTTATGTTTCAGCTTTTGAACATTGAAGAAAGGAGTCTGAACCAAAAGGTCATAAAATCTTCATATAACATAGCCAGTACCATGGGAAATCGCCAACAGTTGACCTGCAAAACCCAGCCAATTTTACAGGGTTTTCAGAGTGATGGAGTAATAAGAAATGTAATGTTTAGACCAGATGCTAACTAATTTCTAATAAGAGATGTAGCCATTTACTGACTGGATTGTCTATATTCGTGGCTGTCTCCTCGTATTTTAAGTTATTACAGATACTTAAAATTTTTATTTCAGGATATTATGCCATTTCTTACTGAGATTTTTAATATTCTTCCTCAACTTTAAGTTTGTAGCATAATCTTTATAGGAAACTGTAGAGTAATGCAATTGTTACATTTGTTTATTTTTCTGGTTAAATCCTCTATCACATTGGTAAAATCTTACGAACAACTTAGTACATTTAGCTATAATAGGTATGGAACTATCCTTATGCAAAAATGAGCAATAAATACTTGTTTTCAATAGGCTCTGATGGATGTGTATATGAAACCTTGATACCAATACATCCAAGTGAACCAGAAAAAAATCAGAGGTTAGTCCAGTCGCAGTTGCTCAAGTCTGTGGTGTCTGGCAGTGCTCAAAATGGCGTTGCACTCACCATCCTGGATCAAGATCACATAGCAGTCCTGGGAGCACCACTGCCAGCTTCTAAGGGTAACTGAAGCCCAGTCAGTTAAGAAGTCCTGTGGATTTTTTCCATCAAAGTGTACCTTTTAGTCTCTTCTTTCTTTTTCATTTATTTATTACCACCCAAAATCATTCTCTTTCCCACTATAGCCTCTTAATTCTTGAATAAGTCTTTAACTTCCTCTTACCTTGATCGGCTTCTCTAAAACATTTCCTCATATCACTCACTACCTGAATAGACATTTTTCCAAAGAAGAAATGCAGATAGCCAGTATGCACATGAAAAGATGCTCAGCATTGCTAGCATCAGGAAATGCAAAGCAAAATTGCAGTGAGATACCACCTCAGACCTGTCATCAAATAACACATTTGGCAAGGATGTGGAGAAAAGGGAAGCCTCATACTCTGTTGATAAGAATGTAAATTGATGCAGCCACTGTGGAAAACGGTACAGAATTTCTCAAAAAAGCTAAAAGTAGAACAACCATATGACCCAGCAATTCCACTCCTAGGTATATATCCAAAAAAAGCAAAAACTAGTTCAGAAAAAAACTTGGACCCAAATGTTCATAGAAGCATTATTTACAGTTGCCAAGATATGAAGCAACCTAAGTGTCTGTCAACAGGTGAGGAGATAAAGTGATGTGTGTGTATATACATACATAGACATATGTGTGTATATATGCATATGTGTATATACACACAATGAAATACTACTCAGCCATTAAAAAGAGTGAAAATTTTGCCATTCACAGCAACGTGGATGGACTGGGAGGGCATTAATAAGTCAGAAAGACAAATACTGTATGACATCACTTACATGTGAAATCTAAGAAGTACAACAAACTAGTGACGATAACAAAGGAAGCAGAGTCACAGACACAGAGAACAAACTAGTGGTACCTGTGGGGAAAGGGGGAGCAGGCAGAACGGATAGGGGAGTAAGAGGCACAAAGACCATGTGTAACATAACCTGCAAAAATGTGTACAACATGAGGTTATAGCCACTATTTTATACTAACTAAATTGTGAGTCACTATATTGTATACCTGTAACTCATATAGTATTGTACAGCAAGTATACTTCAATAAAAATTAATTAAAAATTAAGATTTTTTTTTTCTTAGAGCAGTTTAATGTTCACAGCAAAATTGAGGGAAAGATACACAGATTCCCATATACCCTCTCCCTGCACGTGTCCACTTCTTACCATGAGATCTCACATCTTTGATTTTCTATCTTCATTACTCATTTTTATACTTACTAAAGTAAGACTTTTGTGTTTAACTATAACTTCCCGCCTTCCCCACCAACCCCACCCCCCGCTCAGCATCATATACATATACTTGGAAAACTTTGGAATTTGTATGTCTTACTTTATAGAATGCCTCTTATATGGAATACAAAATTTCAAACGCTACAGACCTCAAAAGAGTTACCACAAGGGACCAGCGGACAAGTAAGTTTTTTCACCTCGGCTCTTTTTCTTTTAAATATTATTATTTTTTTGTTTGCTAGATATATTGTAAGGGAAGAGACCTCTACAGATCTAAATATTTGTCAGTTTTTGATTAAAATAAATTAAGAAATATTTTATTTTCTACCTACAAGATTATACTTAATTTGGCTATTAGTTTAACAGTTTCCTTACATTTGTCACTTTCAAAAGACAGTTGCCTAGTTAATAAAACTTTTTAATCTCACTTTTGTTTGATCTTTTACTTTCATTTTTTGAACTATATCTGAGGGCTGTTTCTTTGCCTAATAAATTAGTCTTTTAAATTACATGTTAAACATACCATGGAATTACATAAGAATACTTAAAAGAATTAAAGTTGAAGCTGACCAGACTAAATTATCTGATGCAAGGGTCCCTGTCTTTCCTGTTCTTCATCATATCTCCAGTGCCTAACAGGTGCTCAGTAAGTACTGGTTGCCCAGTGAATGGATACTCACTCAAATCAAGATATAAGATATGTGTAAATCAAGATATAGGACATTGTTGATCATTGTAATTAGAGGATAAGGAGACTCTATTTCTCAGCATAGAATTCTGATTTATATTTAAACAGAATTAACACTTCATAATTCTGCTGTTCTAACAGACTTCACTTTTTTTCCGGACTTCACTTTTGATTTCATGTGAGCTTTTTATTCCTATACCTATCTCATTTTTACAATTTTATAATTGAGATCATGAGATAGAAATAATATTAAATTCTACACTTGTTTCTTTTTAGTACATCAAAACAGTTTGCTTATGTTATAGTAGCCTTTGTGAATTTCATGTTAACAGATGTGTAGTAGTGACAATATTTATTTTAAACAGTTCATTGGTTTTAAATATATATATATTAATCAGATTTTTATGAGTTGAAAGAAAATATTCTCTAAATTATGCTCTATTCACACATGGCAAAAATGAGAGTTCTGTAAACCTATCTCAGTTAATGAACGTGTGAGATTATTCTGGAAAGTTATTTACCTTTGCCTTGTCCTTTTCTGTCATATTAAGATTCCTTACACCACAAGTTACTGTTTTAACTTACATGGCTCTGTTGAATCAGATCTTAGAAAAAGTGTTTCTTACATTTTTGATAACTTCTTTTTTCGTAGCTCTGGTATTATGGGGAAAATCTGTTTATGCTACATGGAAAATTTCTAACTGTAATTCCATACAAGTGTGAAGTGTCGTCATTAGCAGGTGCTCTTGGAAAACTCAAACATAGTCAAGATCCAGGTAGGAACTTAAATGTTTGTTTTATTAACTGAAGACCACTGTATAAACTTCTAGTTGGATATGTAGGTTTTCACAGCTGTCAGTTTGCATAATCTGTTCTTAATGTTGAGCCACTGCTCATTCACATTTCACTGATCTAGGAAGATACACTGAGAACAGTCCGCGTTGCAGGTACTGCTGCAGGCTAAAAAGCTACACTGTGTTTTAAACAGCAGTGTTCAGACTTTTAGGGGTAATGGGAAAGTCTTGCAGACAAAATCAGTGATGCTTTTTCCTCCCTGGTTTATCAGTAGCCTCATCTGTCGGCTCTTGTTGGTGGGCACATGGCCTTTAGGGTATTTACTGGTCTGTTGGCTCAGAGGTTAAAGCGTCTGCCTCCAATGTGGGAGACCCAGGTTTGATCCCTGGGTCGGGAAGATCCCCTGGAGAAGGAAATGGCAACCCACTCCAGTATTCTTGCTTAGAGAATCTCATGGATTGAGGAGCCTGGTGGGCTGCAGTCCATGGGGTCACAAAGAGTCGGACACGACTGAGTGACTTTACTTTTACTTTACTGGTCTGTTATTGGTAGAATGAAATGGACGATAAAGCCTCTCTTGAATTGTGCCAGAGTGGCTGTTTTTTCACTGTTCTTTGTTTGATTGATTGGCTGAGTAAATATCAATAGGTCAAAAAATTCCAGAATTGTGTGTTTTAATTTTCTTAGGCACCCATGCCACACCTCATTTTGTAAACTGGGAAACATCACAGGGATGTGAACTTGGATCTCAGAACCCAGAGCAGTCAAAGAGAATTGTAAGTTTGGTAGTTTAAATAGAAATCTTAGTACAAATGTTAAAAAACAAAAAAGGCTGAATTATTTTAATAATTGATATCTATACTAGTTTCTTACAGCTTGCTCTTAATGATGGGGTGATTTGAAGCTTGAACCCTAACAGCCCTTATTTAAAAATGACTTGTTAAAAAAAAAAAAAAGTGACATGTCATCTAGTAGTTTTTTAGACATGTATATAAGACCCAACTGTAAAAACAGACCAATTTCCAATTAGTAATAATACCTTCCTGACCATAGTGATTTTATTTTATTAAAAAATGAAAACCTTAAACTCTTCAAGATATTTAAGTTAAAATTTGAAATAGACCCACTTTTCACTTTTAAGAAAACTAAACCCTAAAAAAGTTTGTGATTAGAGCAAAAGTGTCCCAGTCTTTTTGGGCCATTTATTTTCTTCTAAATGTCTATTGACTCTTTTTGTATCACTTTTGAGATCCTAATTAATTTACTGAATTCCAGTTAAGGAGAAGAAAAGTGAGTGTAAAGCCAGAGGTTCCTGCATCCACACAACTCTTAGCAACCATACAGGTAAATTTTAAAATATTAGAAATATGGAAAATCAATTCGTGGTTAAAAGAAATGCCATGTCCTTTTTATCTGGCTTCCTGTTGTGATCATTTTTAGAGCTCTGGCTAACGTTTGTCTGGTTTGAGGTTATCAGAGTAATGCTTTGACTCGCACCAAGCATTTTGTGAGTTGAATGTGATGGTGGTGGCCTCTTATCTCATTCAATTTTGCCTTGAATGTTTGTGATTTAGTTTCTTAGAAGTTTTGATGTCTAAATCCTTGTGCGTTTTTTTTTCTTTGCATTTTGTCTTTGTGCAGTAAATATCAACTCCGGTTTCAGAAGAATACATGAATGCTGTTAGTGATTTAAGAAAATTTGAGCTAGAAACTTTCAAGTACAGAGTGACATTTATTAATTGGTACCATACTAAACTGTTTACTTTTGCCCTTCCAGAAAGATTCAGAAAAACATATTGAAGTAGAACTACGTAAGTTTTTGGCTACTAAGCGGACCCCTGACTTTCATACCATTATTGGGGATGTAGTAATAGGACTTCTGGGAAGATGTAAAGCAGAGCCATCATTTTATCCCCGCAACTGTCTGATGCAGCTTGTCCAAACGCATGTACTTTCTTACAGGTAAATATTTCTGTGGTTTTTACAGTTCAGAGTTTCATAAAAAAGCCTTGTAAATTATTTGCAGTTGAGAGTTCCTTAGTATATAAAAGTAATTCATGTTTTTGGTCTTAGCCTGTGCCCTGGCTTGATGGAGGTTGCCTTAGAAAAGACTGACGTGCAGATCCTACAACTCTGCCTGCAGCAGTTCCCTGACATCCCTGAGTCAGTCACCTGCGCTTGCTTAAAAGTGTTCTTGAGGTAAGTTAACTGATGGTCCTTCTCTTTCACTGCCCCCCCCCTTAGGATCTTAGTTCGCCAACCAGGGATGCAGCCCGTGCCCCCTGCAGTGGAAGCGTGGCGTCCTATCCACCGGGTCCCTACAGAATTCCCTTTCACCGCTTTTCTAATGTATCGTATTTTTTGACTTCTAAAACTTTGAAAATGAAAATTTTGCCAGTAAATTCAAGTATTGATAAGAATTATTTCCTGCTTTCAATTATCATGATAGCATTGGCGATGACACTCTTCACGACACAGATATCAATATGGAGTCAGTTTCTGACTATATGGATCCTGTACAAGATGGGGAAATGGAAGAACAAACTACATTTCTTCAGAATGGCTTCAATCCTGAGGAAGATAACTGTGACAACTGTGCTCAGAAGTTGAAGGAGAAGCCTCAGGCCACAGCAGACGAGAGCACTTCGTGCCCCGTTACCCCAAAAAGAGCAGCACTATTGTGTCCTTTGAAACCGTTTCCCTTGTATTGTGTCTTTCCCAGAATGTAATCAATACCAAGCGAAAACTAAAGGGTAGTTAGATAGTATAAGGTGGGGTTTTTTTTTTTTTTTCTTTTTCTTTCTTTTTTTTTTTCGGATTCTGGTTGAAAATGGATTCCATTCAATGTTGTGTTTAAACAGTTTACTTAAACCTTCCTATTTAAGAAGCTGTACTAAGAAGCTTTGTCAGTTCTAAAAATTAGCATATTGAATAAATACCAGTTATTTATAATAGCAAAGCATACGAGATGATCTCTAGTGATGAGAATGTTCAGTGATAGAGCTCTTCTAGAAAAGTAGCACTTTTGTATCCATTTAGAAAAAAATGTCAGTGGAGAAGAGAGTTACTCATAATTTCAGTTGGAAAGCCTTTATTTGTGAAGTAAGATTTTCCTTTATTCCTGAGTAGAAATGCGATTCTTCGCTCAGCATACAGTGAGACGTTTCTTCTGCCTCATTTGAAGGACATCCCCGCACAGCACAGCACTGTGAGTGTTCTTGCAGGTCATACAAGATTTTATTTCTGTTTTAAATGTTGCTGCTTAACACTACCCAGCTTTTAGAGCATTCAAAATGTTCTAGAGTTCTTTCATCTGAGTAAGAGGTTTCCCAGCCCTCAAGATGAAAAATTGTGCCCAGGAAACTAGACTGATCTGGGGGAGGCAGAGTTTGGCATGATCCGAACTAAAAGGACTTCCCTCGTGGCCCAGATAGTAAAGAATACGCCTGGAATATGGAAGACCTGGGTTTGATCCCAGGATTGGAAAGATCCCCTGGAGAAGGGAATGGCAGCCCACTCCAGTATTCTTGCCTGCAGAATCCCCATGGACAGAGGAGCCTGGCGGGCTACAGTCTGTGGGGTTGCAGAGAGTCGCACATGACTGAGCCACAACACAGAAACTAGAAAGCATTGCCCAGAGGAGTCTCTCTTCTCTACTTACTATTTGCAAACAAAATAAGCTCTTCACCCACCTCTCCCAAACCAAGTGAACTCCTCTTTGATGGCAGAAAGTGCATTTGATTGTTTCTTGTGTCCTTGATGTCTATAGCATATTTGTTTGATGTATGGTTTATTTCAGTAGCCTCTTAAAATTCTTTCCAGTCTCTTTGTTAGCTTTTTATAGAGAAAAATTTTCTATGAAAGTGATTGTCCTTTTTCCATCTGCCCAGCTGTTTCTCCAGTATTTGTATTTCCTTTATCTGAAGTGTAGTGAAAATGCTACAATGACTCTTCCTGGAACACACCCTCCAACCCTGAACCAGGTGAGATCATCTTTTTACTTTGATCTGGTGCTGGGAAGAATGACAGATCTTTAGAACTTAAATTTCTTTTTTTTTTTTTTTTTTTTTTAGAACTTAAATTTCTGATTCTTTATTGTGATCCTTTTCAAGCATTTCCTCACCTTCACTGGGAGAGGGTGATAATAAGTGTCCTCTGAATAATCTATTCCTAGTCCCTCTTAAAGATAAGTAATACTCAGTGTTGCTTTTAGTGTAGAAATCTTATGTCTTTACACTAACTTATCTTTCTTGTATCTTTCTGACATAAATTAGATCATAAGGTACAAGCTGTTCTGCAGTTTGCGTTTTTCATTCAGTACTGTGCTTTGTGCATTTTCTGGATCAAGATATATACCTGCACACCATTTGATTTCATAGAAAAATCTTAATTTGTTAGTCCCCTGTTGATCAACGTTAAATTGTTAACAGTTTTTTGCTATTATAAATGAACCTTCAGTGAGCATCTTTATACAGATATTCTTGCATATTATGAGAGAACACCTATTGGGTTGATTCTCATTAGTGAAATTACTGGATAAAGGGTACATGCATTTTTAGTTTTGAACATGCCAGGCTACCTTTCCAGGTGTTGTGACGAGGTACTATGGCCACAAAGGTCTGAGACCTTACTCTTTGCCAATCTCGGTAGGTAACAAATGGGTGTTTTAATTTGCATTTCTTTGGTAATGAGAAAGAGACCATCAGTTCTTGCCCATTTATACTCCTTTTTGTGCACCACCTAATCAGATTCTTTGTCCATTTTTCATTGCATTTTCTGTCTTTTTCATTTTAACTTGTAAATTATTGTGTATTGAGATACTCATCTATTTCTGTCAAAGTATTACAAATACTTGTTTCCTATCACTGTCTTTTTACTTTCTTTAATGTAATTTCTACCATAGATGAGTTTTTAATTTTCATACTGTTAAAATTGTTGAGCTTTTCCTTTGTGGCTCCTTTTTGGCCGTGTCATGCTTAAGGCCCTTCCCACACTGAGTATAAAAATAGCCACTGTATGTTTTTCCGTAATACATTTATTTTCTTTTTCTGTGTTTAACACTTTGATACCTATAAAATTTATTTTGATGTAGAGAGTATATAGGGATCTGCTTTCCTCCCTCCCGCAAATGGATAATTGATTTCCTTAATGCTTTTTCATGAGTGATATTTTCATGTTAACAACACCATTTGAAGATATGGGCTACGTAGGATACTTAACTAAGTGTAAAGTAATTTTATTTTAGTTCTTGGCCATTCATCTATAATACATGACACCCTATTTTTACGTCATAATGTATGTAGTATATTTCAGAATAGGAGATGAGTGGGTTCTTTTTTTATAGCTGCCAGTAGTTAATCAAAAAAAAATTTTTTTAATAAAATATGCTCACTCTCCCTTGGATTAAATATCACTGTGGCTTTCTTTTTACTGACTTATCTAATGGAAAAGACACAATTATGCTTATAAAATGGTAAATATGAAAGCAGAAAAGAGCCTTTTTAGATTGCTTAGAAATTCCTTCATCTATAAACTAAAATGTTCAGACTTCTGTAAAGAAAGCTTATTTTTCTTATAACTGCTTGATATAATCATAGACTTTGTAAAATCTTAACTTCCCTTTTCACTATTTATCTTCAGATTATGGATTGGATATGTCTACTTCTGGATGCTAATTTTACTGTTGTGGTAATGATACCAGAAGCAAAAAGGCTACTGTTAAGTCTTTACAAATTTGTGAAATCCCAGGTATGTAATTATTTTATATATACTGAATTCTGTTTGTAACATGAAGCATTATTATTAAAGTTTTTCTTGGAATAGCTCTTAAGTAATTGTGGGGGATTCATTTATATATGTACAAGTTATGATAAAAATTTATTTTGGAATTTTTTTCTTTAGATAAGCATTTGTTCCGAGCTCAACAAGATTGAAGTAAGTTTTCGTGAGCTACAGAAATTAAATCAAGAAAAGAATAATAGAGAATTATATTCAATTGAAGTGCTGGAACTCTTCTGATGTTACTAGTTTTTCTTCATAGACATTTTATGAAGCTCTTTTTTCTGGATTCTTCCTACTCAGCCAGGCAAGAGATGTGTTTTTTTTTGACTCTGTCTTCGATGACAAGACAAATACACGTGAAAGTACCTAGACCTTCACTTACTGATGCTCCTAGGTGGGACTGCAGGTTTCACATGAACCTCTTCTAGGTTACGGACATTGGCAGGGTGAGAGTCTGAAACTTTTTAAAATACGGAACTGAGCTGCTTTTAAGTAAACTTATTTGTGTATTGATAAAAGTTTAATTTCTTACCACCTGTTTGAATAGTTCTTTTAATAATAAAAAAAAATCACCATTGGAGAAACAGTAATACTAGGGAAAATATAGTTTTATCAGAGTCAGAAGCTGTCTGGCCTCATCTGCGTTCATGGGGGAGAGAAGAAGGCAGTTCCATGGGCAGGCTGGGGAGGGGCCTTGTACACACATGCACTTATCTCCTGCCATCTGCTCCAGATCTTCACCTAGTTGTACCACTCCATATCTAGGACTGGAACATTATCCCTCACATTGCCTCTGTGACTAGATGCTGATTTGGGTTATACTGAATATTTTGGAATTCCCTGGTGATACAGTGCAGAGGACATGGGTTTGATCCCTGGTCCAGGAAGATCCCAGGTGCCACAGAGCACCTAAGCTGATGTGCCAAAGCTACTGAGTCCACGCTCTGGAGCCCTTGAGCCACAGCTGCTGAAGCCCATGCACCCCAGAGCCCACACTCCACAGCTAGAGAAAGCCTGTGCGCAGCAATAAGACCTATCCCAACCAAAGCAAAGTTAGTTAATTAAATATATGTATTGAATATTTCTAGGTAGTAAAAATAGTCTCATCTGAAAAAGTCTTATAGTTTGGTTGACCGTAGAATTTCCTGTTTTAACTCATTGAATTTAGGGCAACAAAAGATTTTATATAGAAGAAATAGAAACTTTTGTTTCTTAAAAATAAGCTCAAATTTATTTTTCTTAAAAGTGAAATCACTTTTTTTTTAATTAATTTTTATTTTTTTAGTTTGTTTTGCTTTATAATACTGTATTCGTTTTGCTACACATCGACATGAATCAGCCACGAGTGTACATGAACTCCCAATCCCAACCCCCACCTCCCTCCTCCCGCCCCACAC
>SJXQ01000093.1:383040-394436 GCA_006408695.1 Aepyceros melampus | reverse complement strand
GAAATCACTTTTAAGGTGATGGACTGAGTTTCCCAAAAACATTTCGGAGCTATGAAAGTCTCTTACTATTGAGTAAATCATTTTAAAACCTGTTTTAAACTGAAGAATTGCAATATATATGTGTATTTTTTAATACTTGTAAATTCTAATGCATAAATACAAGTTCAAGTATGGTTCTTGAGCCCATATTTCCAGAATCCTGATGGCTTAACTTAATTTTCATTAGAGAAGGGCTTCATTTTAGGTCAGGTGCTCTATACAAAGTTTAGCTACAACTACTGCAGTTGAACAAACAGGGAGGGTCTCCTTTTTTAAAGTCTGGTTGATTTACAGTGTTGTGTTAATTCCTTAGTCATTCTTAATTTCTGTTTGAATCCCGAGGGAAAAGAGGTACCAAAAATAACGGCATATATTAACAGTTATGCTCACTTAACATAGTGGGACCTTTTGCTCAGACAATTTAAGTGATACAGAACTTCTCAGCAGAAATGAAAAATCCAAGTCTCCATGATGTTCATCCTCTTTCTTATGAACCATTTAAGAATTATAGACATCCAGACATAAAACTGTGGGTTCCTAAACTTTACTTATTGATTCATGTTGATGTTTGGCAGAAACCAACACAATCTGTAAAGCAATTACCCTTCAGTTAAAAAATACATTTTTAAAAATAACAAAAAAACTTTGAGCTTTAGAATAGCACATCCTTTATGATTTAGAGATCATTTTATGGTGGGTTAAGATTATTCAATATATTCAGTTTTTAGATTCTGAGTTATTTATGATTTAACTTACAAGAACCCATAACAGATGAATCTCAGGTTAATTGAGAGTTCTTTCAGTCAGAGAAAACAACCGAAATTCATAGGTTGTATACTCTTCATGTCTCCTGAGTTAATTGTACTTGAAGACAGGTTGTGCAGTGAAACCTTACTTGCCTGGTCAGGGTTCAAACAAGTAGAGGCCTTTGAGTGAGAGAAAGATTTCCTCTGCCCTCAAACTTGTGTCTGTTTGGAAGAGGCTCTGTATAGGGTCCTTATAAAGGCTTTATTATAAATAATTTGGGTTGTCAATATTATGGAAGCAAATAACCAATTTTTAAAATAAGTAGAACATTTTAATGGCTTTTAAATACTATTTGCAAAGTATCTTGAAGTTGACTAGTTTTAAGACTAAGTTTAGAAATTAAGGATTTTATAAAGAGGTTTTTGGGTTTTTTTAATTGATGTATAATTGACAGGAGACTCTTACAGGCTGAGTTCTTCAAGGTAGGGACTGTGTCTTACCCTTGATGCGCCTCAGCAGAGGACCACTGGCACATAATCAGTGTTCAGTAATGGTTATTGAATAAAATTACTGAATAATAGGTCTTATCTGTCCAACTGTAGTTCTGAGGGTTTGCAATATTTCCTTTTTCTGGCAAATAAATCCTCTGTGTTCACATATAGGCAGTCTATCTTCTGCCCCTAGACTTTTTTATAACTAAACTGCCTCAGATTTGTCTCTTATTATATATAGTACATCTGTGTAATTGTTTCTCGCCGCACTGGGCAGCTTGTGGAATCTCAGTTCCCTGACCAGGGACTGAGCCCCAGCCCCAGCCGGGAAAGCACAGAGTCCTAACCACTGTCTTGCCAGGGAATTCCCGAGAATCATTCTTTAAACTTGAGTTCTCCCTCTAGGAAAGTTTCCTGCTGCAACTTAACAGTTTTTGAGGGGACTGGGAGCCAACAGATTATCATTACTACGTAAAAGTAGGTGCTTGTTTGCTTTTTTGCTTCTTTAGCCTTCTTAGTAAGTACCAGGTGACTGTACACGGTAGTGGAGTCCATTCTGGATCGTGTAGAATTTTAAAACAAAGACGAACATTTTTGCCCCACCTTTTCTAAACAATTTAACCCTAAAATAATTGCAAAGAAACAATGAGTACTCCTGTATCCTTAGCCTGAATTTGCTTGTTGGTAACATTTTGCCATGTTATTAATAGTTTAACACTATATATTTTTTCCTTTTTTCCTCAATCATTTGAGGGTTATTTCTGAACGTCTTATAATTTAGTTTAATCCAATAAATACTTAAGCTTAATCCTGTAAAACAAGAGCATTAATTTTATATAACCACAATGCAATTCCTAAATTTCCAAATTCAGGAAATTAATGGTAATACAGTACTATTTAGAAAGATTACAGCCCTCCTCCAGATTTCCACAATTGTCCCAGTAATGTCTTTTGTAATTGGACTTTCTCCTCCCTAAAATCCACTCAAGGGTCATGCATTGCATCTGGTTTCCATGTTTCTTTAATCTAGAACAGTTCCTGGATAACTGCATTTCTGAAGAATCTAGGCCAGTTATTTTGTAGAATGTCCCTCAGTTTGTCTCGGTTCCACATGATTAGATTCAGATGAGACGTTTCTGACAAGAACGCTACAGAGAAGGCACAGCTTCAGGAGGCACTGAAGTGGGTTATCTTATCACTGGTGATGCTAAATTGGACCACTTAGTTAAGGTAGGGTTTTCCAGCTTGTCTCACTCTTGTAACCTGTTCTGGAATATTATTCTTCCCCAACGATGGTTTTAAATCCGTGGGTAATTTTTGCTAGAGTCGATTATTATTTTGGTGGTGGTTATGGTTGCAAATATAAAAATTGTTTTGGCATCAACCTGAAGTGGAATGCTGAGTGCCATGTAACCACCATTCTTAGTTCTTCAGTCTACTTTCTAAATCTGTAGATGGATGAGCAGACACAAATGGATGGAAATATTCCACAGATTCGAAAAGTTATAATCACACTTGAGTGTACAGTGTATGATTACTTTTTTCACTTAATATTTTCATAAAAACATGTTTTTACATAGGTAACATGTTTTGATTGATAAAAGTTTCAGACTCAAAAAACTAGAGCTGAGAAGGCTTACCAGTAAATTTGGTCATAAACATTAAGTGTCTTAGCCAGTGCCCACATCTTTATTTTAGCAAAGTTGAAATGTGATTTTAGATTATACTCTTCTACTTCTATTAATTAATCATCATCAGTATAATTTGGGATACATTTTAAAACACATATCACATCAGTGGAATTTTTGGAATTGCTTTCATTTGCTACAGACAAATTTCTTAAGGAAAAAACTACTCAATATTCTGAACAGGTTTTTTGGAGAGACTAGCATTATTTAAAAGAACCTCCTCTGAGCCGTTTCATGCCTAAGAAGGCAGTGTAACAACTGTCTTGTTAGGTTCTCCTTTTAGTTTCAGGTCATATACTATTACCTAGATTAACACAGCCAGTAATTAGAATTGTGATTTTTGTGCATTATATATTTAGTATATATATAATATTAATGCATTTCAGATCCCAGTTACTGTGACATTCTGTGCTCAGTTTTAGAATATAAGTTTTTTATTTGTATTTTAATAACATACATTTGCATACTTACCATTTAAATTTATGATAGATGACATATAAGCTACTGTATATTTGATTATATAGCACTTACTGTGTGCCACCCATTGTTCTAAATGCTTTAGAAATATTCATTGATTTAGTAGTCCTAAGCCCGTGTATGAGTCCCATGAAGTAGGATTTACTGTTGGGGAAATTGAGGCAAAGACCAGGGAAGTTCCATTAGTCTAAGGATGAAAAGAGTGATTTGAGTCAGGAAAATGTAGTGATGTTTATACAGGAAAAGTTAGAGAACTTGGACAACTTGTTAAGTGGAAAACCAAAAACCATACTGCCCTAGAGGGAGAGAAGGGAGTCTATGAGAGGGGCACATTGTTCCAAAAAGAAATTTTCCGAGTATCTTTCCCTCTCTAATTCTGTACTTACCAAGCAAATGACAGTGATTTGCTTTCCTAGAAACAACTTGATATGAGAAGTGATGAGTTTCCTAGAATCCTCATAAATTAACAAATTGAAATTTTTCTCTAAAGCTGTAATTTCTTGTTAACCTAATTATCCTTCGCTAGTTTTCATTTCGGGATGAACTTGTTTGATTTGGGTTGTCAGCGCCAAATTTGTTATGCCTTGTAACGATACATTCGGGCCACAGGGCTTACAATATTTATTTCTTCTGGTTCATTTGGATATTCATTGCCTTGTTGTTAAATGTCTTATGTTTTACGTTGTACATCAGTTAAGTTTGATGTTTTATTTTACTTTAAAATGAACTTGGATCACTGACTCGATGGACGCGAGTCTGAGTGAACTCCGGGAGTTGGTGTCTCCGGGAGTTGGCCTCCTCCGGGAGGCCTGGCGTGCTGCGATTCATGGGGTCGCAAAGAGTCGGACACGACTGAGCAACTGAACTGAACTGAACTGGATCCCAAGTACCTACTTGATGAGAAGACACTCAGTCACGTCTGCCCCTTTGCGACCCCATAGACTGTAGCCTCTATCCATGGAATTCTCCAGGCAAGAATACTGGAGTGGATTGCCATTCCCTTCTCCAGGGGATCTTCCTAACTCAGGGATTGAAACCAGGTCTCCTGCACTGCAAGCAGATTCTTGACCGTCTAAGTCACCAGGCCAGCCCATACTTGATGAAAGCCTTTTGGATTTGCACAGACCATATGCAACATCCCTGTTTCATTACTCGGTTGGACAGCAGCATGTAATAGGCAATAGTTTACACTCCACAAATGAAATTTGTACCATTTTCCTCAGTTTGAGGGCTTCTCTAATAGCTCAGTTGGTAAAGAATCTGCTTGCATCACAGGAGACCCTGGTTCAATTCCTGGGTCTGGAAGATGCACTGGAGAAGAGACAGGCTACCTACCCCAGTATTCTTGGGTTTCCCTTGTGATTCAGCTGGTAAAGAATGCGTCTGCGATGCGGGAGACCTGGATTCGATCCCTGGGTTGGGAAGATCCCCTGGAGAAGAGAATCCCGTGGACTTGTGTAGTCCACGGGGTCACACAGAGTCGGACACGACTGAGCAGCTTTCACTTCGTCAGTTGACTGGTGCATGAATCTCTTGAAATCAAGAGGCTTAAGATTTCTGTAATTTTGGTGTAAACTTTTTAAATTTATTTATACATTGCCTCTCAAATGAGCAAGCAAGTATAGTAGAAATACAAAATTACACCCAGGAAAGGTGTATACAAATATGCAACTGGAAAAGTCAAGGAATTTTTAATTTAAGCTCACAAAAACTACCTGATTATAAGTCTTAAGCTTTTACTTTGTAAGTTCCTCCTCTTTTTCTTTCTTTCCTTGTATTGTGGAGAATTTCACACGAAACTAGACCAAACTCTATATATCCTATATCACCCAGCTTTAACATTTATCAGTATTTTCCCAATCTTGTTTCATCTGTGCCTCTAGTTACTTCCCCTTCTCATCCCAGCCATCAGATACTTTCATCTCTATTTCAGTTATTAATTTATAAGTTATTTGAATCAGGAAAGTGATGTTTACATATTTGTGATTGATGTCTCATGACTTTCAATCTGTAGATTTTCTTACTATCTCTTTTTTTTTTTCTTTCTTGTGAAATTAGGTCATTTGTCCTATAGAATTTCCTGTCTGACTTGTGTTGGTTATTTCCTCATAGTATCATTTTTCACATTTTCTTCTGAATTCATATTTCCTCCAAATTGGTATTTGGATATAGAAACTTTACGAGACTCTGGTTCCTTTGAATTGTTTTGACCGTGCCCTGCAGCATGTGAGATCTTAGATCCCCACCCAGGATTTGAACCCATGCCCCCTTGCAGTGGAAGCGCAGAGTCTCAACCACTGGACTGCCAGGGAAGTCCCAGTGTATAATTTTAAATAAGCTGTTGAACCATTTCAGGATACCATAATTATAAATTAATATGAGTTTACTTATATGACGGGTAAGTATGTTTGAATTGATGTTTTCAAAAACTATATTCCTTAAGATTTCAAAGGAAATTTTGTCTGTACCTACACATTTAATAAACTCTACTGTTTCCTGTTGTATCCTTGATGCTGTGTGTTTACTTCTCGAATGTAGTTTCTGTTGGCAGTGCCTGATTGCATTTGCTATAGGGTGGAGTGGCTCTGGAAATGTTTGTTTTCTTACGTGATCTCCTAGTATAGATTTTTTTACCTGGTCTCTTCTATAGATTTTTTTAAGTCACTTTTGCTTCAAATCTCTGCTGTTTTTTTTTGTTTGTTTGTTTTAATCTAATTCTGTAGTTTTTCTTAATACAAAGACAGAAGACCACAGGGAACCTTTAGATCTTTTTAAAAGTAAGTATTGATATTTTAAATTTTGTGCAAATATACTGAAGCCCTAGGGAAACAAGACCTTAGGTGTCTGGCTAAAGGGCTTAGGCCTTCCTTGCTGAGCCCCAGTGCCAGGGCAAATTGGATTATTGTTCAGGAAGAGAAACAGGATCGCCCTGAGCTAGGAGCTGTTAGCAGATGAAATAGTAAGATGACACAGAGGACATGCTCGTTAAATGATTACTGAAGAATTGGAAGACAGTTTGAGTGAGAAATATCTACAGGATGAAAGAAGAGTTCCCTCAAAACCAGATGCTCAATAAGGAACCAAGGCATTCATTGGTTAGACAAAGAAGCTTGAAGTCTCGGGGGGCTTGGGGAGATACAAGGAACTTTACCTGAGAGGAGGTTCCTCACCTGATCTCCCTGCAGGTAGGAAAGCGAACATCCATCTAGAGATGCTCAGCCCATCTCCTTTCCCCACAGGCATCATGAGCAAACGGGCTGTATTGAAAACCCGCAACTCTGAAGACTTTCTTAGGGAATTATTAAACATAAAAGGCAGAAGAGTTGCTTTTTTTTAGAAAAGTGGGGAGAGAGGTTGCCTTTATGTCCACAAATATTTATTGAGCACCACCAAGGGGAATACAAAAAGTGGGAGAAAAAAATCCTGCGTTAAATGTGTTTACTGTGCAGCAGAAGAGACCTCAAAGCAAAAGCAGATTACAGTATGAGTTCCGCTGAAGGCTGTGACCAGCAGTGCTTCTGGAGTTCTAACCAAGAAGTCTACAGTCCAGACTTTGGCCTTGATGAATCAGTAAAATTTCCCAAAGATTTTGGGATCTGACATAAGGTTGCCAAGGTTTCTTTTTCTGCTCAGTTCACTTCGGTTGTGTCTGACTGCGACCCCATGGACTGCAGCACACCAGGCTTCCCTGTCCATCACCAACTCCCGAAGCTACTCAAGCTCACGTCCATTGAGTCGGTGATGCCATCCAACCATCTCATCCTCTGTTGTCCCCTTCTCCTCCTGCCTTCAATCTTGCCCAGCATCAGGGTCTTTTCCAATGAGTCAGTTCTTCGCATCAGGTGGTCAAAGTATTGGAGTTTCAGCTTCAGCATCAGTCCTTCTGTTAGGGGAAGCACACTGAAACCGCCCACCCCGGCCAGGCATCATAGTAACCATTTGCATGAGCTGTTTTACAACAGGAGGTCCTGGTAACAAACAGGGAATTAATAAGCCACCACCAACCGGAAGAGTTCAGGAAAGGTCAAAGAGAGACACCACATGTCCTACCATCTCCCAGAATCCTTCTCACTGGCATCCTTCTTGGCTGAACAAGGCACCACCGGGAAGGATTCTGAGTCAGAATGATTGGCTAAAGACAACCTGGAAACTGATCCCATCACCATAAAACCCAAGACTGCAAGCCATGAGGCAGAGCTGTTCTCCTGGGTTCCCTTACCCTACTGCTCTCCACCCCGGCGCCCTTTCCCAGTAAAGTCTCTCGCTTTGTCAACACGTGTCTCCTCGGACAGTTCATTTCTGAGTGTTAGACAAGAGCCCAGTTTTGGGCCCTAGCAGGGGTTTCCCCTTCTTGGAACACTTCCAATGAATATTCAGGACTGATTTCCTTTAGGATTGCCTGGTTTGATCTCCTTCCAGTCCAAGGAATTCTCAAGAGTCCTCCAACACCACAGCTCAAGAGCATCAATTCTTTGGTGCTCAGCTTTCTTTATAGTCCACCTCTCACATCCATACATGACTACTGGAAAAACCATAGCCCTGACTAGATAGACCTTTGTTGGCAGTTTTTTCTGCTAACCTTTAAGAAGTACTTGTTATGTTGCCCTAATTTTTCTTAATTCGCCTCAAACCTGTGCTAACAGTCTCAGGGTATCTATGTTTTACAGTCATGGAAATGAACAGTTGTGGGCAACAAAGGAAGGACAGTTGTTGGAAACGCACCTCGTCCCCCCTCCCACCTGTTTGAGCAAAAGTGCTCCAGTACTTGGTAGGTTCCAGGATTCCTCCCAGAGAGTTTTTGTTAGCAATTAGGAGAATCCTCCACCAAACAGTACAGGTTGTCCAGAGAAGGTCAAATACTTGAAAACATAATGTAAAAACATGAATATATGTTTTCCCTTCAATTAAGACAAAAGTTTGAGAAAAACAACTTTGATTTCTTCTATCTAAGTGACCTCAGTGATCAAAGCATTCATTTTTAACCTGTGCCAAGACATCCCACTTGGTTGGGTTTTTTTTTTTTTCCTGGCCGCACCACAAAGCTCCTGGGATAGTAGTTCCCAGACCAGGGATTGAACCCACACCCCCTGCAGTGGAAGCATGGAGTCTTAACCACTGGACCGCCAGAGAAGCCCCTTGGCTGGGTTTCTTATTGAAAGGCAAGTATCCTCTCACTTAACACCCGTAATAGGAGATACTGGTTTTGGGGGCAGACTGAGTGCAGAGGCAATAGAAATGCAAACACCCTCTGAATACAGACCAGAGGATGCCAGCCTCTGTCTTTGCAAATGCTGAGCACTCATTCAGATGCAGACTATTCCACTTTTAGCTAAAAGCTGAGAAGTATTAGATTTACAGACCTCTTATTCTCGGTCACCCTTGGGGGTGGAAATCTCTGTTATTATGCACATAATTTAACACACATTCCCCTGGATTTAGCCTCAATCTCCTGGCTGATGACCCTCAAATTCTATCTACATCCAGCGCTGACTTTTCTGCTAATTCCCAGATTCACATTTTCATCGCCTAATTAACATCTCAGATACCTCAAGTTGAAGACATTGAAAATGGAACTCTTGGTTTCCCTCTGCGTCTACTCCGGCTGCCTGGACCTCCTGGGGACTTGGAAGTGCCCCTCCCTCCATTTCCACTGCAGCCGTCTTTCCGTGTCTCCATTTCCTCTCACCCTTCCCATTGCAGGTTATCCGCCCACTTGCCCTCTGGCTTCTCTCCATCCTCTCCATGGCACTGAAGGCATCCTACAACTAAGTCAGATGGGTTCACCCTGCCCTTTACAGAGGGCAGACGTGGACGAACCTAGAAAACATGCCAAGTAAAAGAAGCCGCCACTTCATGTATGAAAGTGAAAGTCGCTCAGTCGTGTCTGACTCTGTGACTCCATGGACTATACATTCCATGGAATTCTCCAGGCCACAATACTGGAGTGGGTAGCTTTTCTCTTCTCCAAGAGATCTTCCCAACCCGGGGCCAGAATTGGCAAATCCATATGGACAGAAAGCAGATTAGCAGTGGCCAGAGGTGGGGGTGGGGTGGGTAGAGGGAGGAATAGAAATTCAAATTACAATGTTAAATGAATTTTACCACAATTTAAAAAAAAAACTGTCAATGGCTTCTTAGTGCAGTCTTTAAAATCAAACTCCTTACCGTAGTCCACAAAGCCCTACGTGGTGGCCCCTCGCTCCCCGCGCTCATGTGTGAGCCTTGCCTGCAGGCCTGCTCCCAGCAGCCTCGCCATGCCTGCCTCCAGCCCTCTGCTTGGGCTGTTCCCTCCACCCGTGCTCTGTCGCCAGCTCCACCACGGCACTGGCTGCTTCTCCACCGTTGAGGGCCCTTTCCTGCCCACCCCATCTCTGCATCAGCTCTTTGCTTCCTTCCTCACACTGATCACAGCATTATCTACTCATTTTTCTTTTCTGTTGCCCCCATTAAACTATGTGAGCTCATGAGAACAGGACCAAGTCTGTCCTGTATTTCCAGAATCCACACAGTGCCTGGTTACTGCAATCTCAAAAATTACAAGATGAAAGAAATTAAGTTTTGAGTGCAGAATAAATGAATGAATGAAGCTCTGCATGTTAAGAATACAAGACCCTCTCTGAACTTTGTAATAGAGGATAACGTGCATGCTGCCTGTGTACGGTCATATGGGCAGGAACTGGAGAAAGTATGTATACATCAAGCAGGTGTTTCTCAGCAGACTAACTTGTGTTTAGGACTTGGCTAAAAGCTGCTGGTGACAGAATGTAAAACTTGGCCTCCTCTGAGGAATGCACAGCTTCAGCAGTGAGCTCCCCTCTTTTAGCACAAAGGCTCATTCAGGAAAAATACAAGTGTTTACAGGCTTCATTTTTTTTCTCCTCTCAGTCTAGATGACATGAGCTATACTGAATGCTATGAAGAAATAGATATTCTTACAATGAGGTAACCTAGTTTATTGACTAGAAGAATGTCATCAAAGAAATTGTGCCTTGTTACTAGGAAAACAATTGGGTCTGTGCTGAGCAAGCAGCTTTCTCACATTCTTACCATATTTTCACATTATGCTCTAGTTCACCCTATGGTCTTCCATGCATTAGCTCATTTTCCCTTTTAATTAACTTCCCCAGGTGGGTATTCCCATTATTTCCACTTTGCAGATGAGGAAACTGAGACTCAGAGAAGCCAGATGACTTGGCCTAGAGTCGCAGCTTAGCTGAAGCACTACAGCCAAACATCTTCATCCTCTAACTTGGAGCAAGTTATTCAGCCTCACTAAGCTCCCTTTGCTTGCTTTGTTCCAATCCAATCCCATCTACCTGGGGGATTGCTGTGCAAATTAAATGAAATAACTAATGCATAGAAAATGCCCAGCTATGGTCATAAGCCTTTAATCAGGTTTGCTATTATTGTGCTTTTTTCCACTTAATGTCAGGTTGATACTGCCCTTTCCAGGTGGCCTGGAGGGGAGTGAGGGCCCCTTCTCTCTGCTCTACAGCCAATTTTCCAGAAAGCCCGGAGGCCTGGGCCCTGGAGATGAGGGCTGGGATCCCAGGGCCAAGGAAGCCACAAACACAGGTCCTTCCAGCCTCTCCCTACACGCTCTTCATACCATACACGTGCTCACACACATACACATGCTCAGTGCGATGGAATTTTCAACTTGGACTAGAGAAAGGAATGTATACTGAGACCACAATAGCCAGAAATCTAATTCAGCCTGGCTCCCTTCCCAGGGCCAGAATGTCCCGGGTGTCGTCCACACCAGAGTCCACACCCAGTCACCTCTGCCCAACCACCAGCCACTCAGCTCTTCTCCAGGAACCACCCTCTCCCAGGGCAGGGTGTCTCTTGGCAAGACTCAAAGGGCAGGGTGGGAAAGGGCCCAGAGAAGAGAGGAAAAAAGAAAGCCCTCTCCCTGCCCCACCTCCAGCCTCCCACCCCCACTCCCCCACCC
>SJXQ01000093.1:368656-382532 GCA_006408695.1 Aepyceros melampus | reverse complement strand
CCCCTGGGACCTCAGCACTTCAGACAAGGCTGGAGACAGAGACTGCAATGATAATGGAAAATTAAAGCAATTCTGGAGATATTAGCAGCCCCTCAAACCCTCCTCATTGCAGGTGAATAAGAATTGGCTCTGTTCTCTACCTTGTACAGCCATAACCACCAGGTATCTTTATAAACTTTCATGTTTGCAAAGCCTTGAGCCGCTCAATAAAGAGCAGCTGATCTCCAAGCGCTCCATACTCTTATCCCTGCAGAACACTCTCTGCCCTGTGCCCTGGGTGCTGCCCTCTGCAGTAACTATGTAGCCTGTTCTTTCACAGAAAATGAACTCAGTGATTTTATTTTTCCCTTTGGAAATCTCCAGTGATGAGAGTAACTCTGTAGCGTTTAGATTGCTTAAAAACTGGTTCATAAAATTTTTTAAATTTTCAAGAGGTATTCCCATCGTGCACCTGAATTTACAAGGTAACACTGTCTTCTTACTGAGTATTCCCTTGTAAAGGAATCAGTGCTTAATTACAAAAGTGAGTGGAAAGTATGGATGATTGCCCCCTCCTGACTGATACTGTTTTGCTTTAAGACCAACATACAATCTCAAGATAATTTTAATTCAGCATCTTTAAAATATAATTTAGGTTTTCACTACCAAATACATTTGCAAGGGTGTTAAAGAGGGGAGGACGTCTCTGGTGGTCTAATGCCTAAGACTTCACACTCCCAGAGCAGGGGACCTGGATTCCTTTCCTGGTTGGGGAACTAGATCCCACATGCCTCCATTGAGACCCAGCACAGCCAAATAAATAAATAAAAATAAATATTTTTAAAAATTAAAAATAATAGGGGAAAGTGTAACCTATAAACTGAGATACATAAAAGAGGTATCAATTTAAATAAACAAACCTAGGCAAAAATGACACGAAACAGAAGGTTGATTTCTGATTCGATACTTGAAAATAAAAGGACTTATTTTTAAAAAAATTTTTTTTATTTTTGGCTGCAATGGGTCTTCATTGATGTGTCCTAGATCACATGTGCTAAAGATCATAAACTTACCGAACTCATTCTGCAGGATGAGGCTCTTAGGCCAGTATTGTTTCATTGTTTGGGGGTCTGTCTCATACTTCTGTTGCATGGTTTTGTTGCTAAGCAAGTTTGTTGGTTTTATGGTTAAGCAAACCTGCTTTCTTAAGTAATCATTAACTTACAGGAGTCTCCTGTGCTTTTTCTACTTATAATCCCCTAGTGGTATTAACTATTTGGGCACCTACTCTGTCCCTATCACTCTGAGGAATGTAGACACTAAAAAACTCGATGAAGAAGCACGCAGGATGAGCCGAGTGACTTGTCCAGGGTAACTAACCCAACTCCAGGGCTGCACGGGGCCTGGCTGCCTCCATGGAGCCCACCCCATGAGAGAGGTACTCTGAGAGAGTGAAGTAAATGTTAGTAAAAGAATCTATCTGTGGGTGACGATCATAGCCGCATCTCACAGGTTTCCAGGGTTGAGACAGCTCTGGTCCCTTGAACCACTGTCCTCAGTATCTTTGGAACATCACTGGAATAAGACTGTCCTTGGAACTTTGCTAGGTGTCATTCCTGCCATTGGCAGGACTCAGAGGATGATTGGCAGTGTCATAAATGGTGCCAGCTTTGTCACAAGGGGTCATCTATGCCGCAGTGCCCTAGGGGTGCCCGCCTTCATGCTACAGGCCCTCTCTGAATTCACCAAGGACAGCCTTGGCAAACTGCTGGTGGGACTGAGGATCAAGTGGTTCCAAGGTGCTCTGCGTGGAGGACTCTCCCAGCGGGCATTCACCCCAGGCCCTTAGGATGGAAGGAGTTAGGAACACAGATAGAGGAAACTCAGAGGCTTCAAGCTGTGAATATCTTTGCTGAAATTCCTTTTCTCATAGTACCTTTTTCTTTCATTGCCAACAAATTTCCTTCTCACTGAGCTAGGAGTAGCTGGAGGTCGGACCAGGGGAGAGAACCTACAGGCGTTGCTGATGCAAGTAAATGCAGGTCCAGGATAGATGCTCCGAGGACCCAACATGAGGGTGCTGGGCTGGGCCAAGGGTTCAACAGGAATGGGGTCAAAACCATTGTGACTCCATTAGGAAGACACAATTTTGTGTTCATGGAGTTTGTGACTGATAACCAGGGAACTGGCCTCGCTGTTGGAGGTGGGGACCAGTGTGGAGTCAGCTGCAAGAAAGAAGGAACCATAGAAGATAAACTGCATCAAAAGTACGAATGGATCTGGGATTTCTCCACCATCTTCACCTTACGATGTCTCCCTTGGTGCCTTCAGTTCAGTTCAATCACTTAGGCGTGTCTGACTTTTTGAGACCCCATGGACTGCACCACGCCAGGCTTCCCTGTCCATCACCAACTCCGAGAGCTTGCTCAAACTCATGTCCATCAAGTTAGTGATGCCATCCAACCATCTCATGCTCTGTCATCCCCTTCTCCTCCTGCCTTCAATCTCGCCCAGCATCAGGGTCTTTTCCAATGAGTCAGTTCTTTGCATCAGGTGGTCAAAGTATTGGAGTTTCAGCTTCAGCATCAGTCCTTCTGATGAATATTCAGCACTGATTTCCTTTAGGATTAACTGGTTTCATCTCCTTGCAGTCCAAGAGACTCTCAAGAGTCTTTTCCAACACCACAGTTCAAAAGCATCAATTCTTCGGCACTCAGCTTTCTTTATAGTCCAACTCTCACATCCATGCATGACTACTGAAAAGACTATACTTTGACTGGATGGACCTTTGTTGGCAAAGTAATGTCTCTGCTTTTAATATGCTATCTAGGTTGGTCATAGCTTTTCTTCCAAGTAGCAAACATCTTTTAATTTCATGGCTGCAGTCACCATCTGCAGTGATTTTGGAGCCCAAGAAAATAAAGTCTCTCACTGTTTCCATTGTTTCCTCATCTATTAGCCATAAAGTGATGGAACCAGATGCCATGATCTTAGTTATTTGAATATTGAGTTTTAAGCCAGCTTTTTCACTCTATTCTTTCACTTTCATCGAGAGCCTTTTTAGTTCTTCTTTGCTTCCTGCCATAAGATGGTGTCATCTGATATCTGAGGTTATTGATATTTCTCCTGGCAATCTTGATTTCAGCTTTTGCTTCATCCAGCCTGGCATTTCTCATGATGTACTCTGCATATAAGTTAAATAAGCAGGGTGACAATATACAGCCTTGATATTCTCCTTTCCCGATTTGGAACCAAAGAAATTCTTGATTTGGAATGCAAAGAAATAGAGGAAAACAATAGAATGGGAAAAACTAGAGAGCTCTTCGAAAACATTAGAGATACCAAGGGAACATTTCATGAAAAATGGGGACAATAAAGAACAGAAATGGTATGGACCTAACAGAAGCAGAAGATATTAAGAATAGGTGGCAAGAATACATAGGAGAACTATACAAAAAAGATCTTAATGGCCCAGATAACCACGGTGGTGTGATCACTCACCTGGAGCCAGATATCCTGCAATGCTGTGACCAACCTAGGCAGCATATTCAAAAGCAGAGACATTACTTTGCCAACAAAGGTCCATCCAGTCAAAACTATGGTTTTTCCAGTAGTCATCTATGGATATGAGAGTTGGACTATAGAGAAAGCTGAGCACCAAAGAATTGATGCTTTTGAACTATGATGTTGGAAAAGACTCTTGAGAGTCTCTTGGACTGCAAGGAGATGAAACCAGTCAATCCTAAAAGAAATCAGTGCTGAATATTCATCAGAAGGACTGATGCTGAAGCTGAAACTCCAATACTTTGACCACCTGATGCAAAGAACTGACTCATTGGAAAAGACCCTGATGCTGGGCGAGACTGAAGGCAGGAGGAGAAGGGGATGACAGAGCATGAGATGGTTGGATGGCATCACCAACCTGATGGACATGAGTTTGAGCAAGCTCTGGGAGTTGGTGATGGACAGGGAAGCCTGGCATGGTGCAGTCCATGGGGTCTCAAAGAGTCAGACATGACTGACTGACTGAACTGAACTGACTTCTTTGCATTGATCACCAAGGAAGGCTTTCTTATCTTTCCTTTCTGTTCTTTGAAACTGCGTTCAGAGAGTATATCTTTTCTTTTCTCCTTTGCCTTTAGCTTCTCTTCTTTTCTCAGCTATTTGTAAGGCCTCCGCAGACAACCATTTTGCCTTTTGCATTTCTTTTTCTTGGGGATGGTCTTGATCACTGTCTCCTGTACAATGTCAGGAACCTCCATCCATAGTTCTTCAGGCACTCTGTCTATCAGATCTAATCCCCTGAATCTATTTCTCACTTCTACTGTATAATCGTAAGGGATTTGATTTAGGTCATACCTGAGTGGTCTAGTGGTTTTCCCCACTTTCTTCAATTTAAGTCTGAATTTGGCAATAAGGAGTTCATGAACTCTGGGAGTTAGTTGGTGATGGACAGGGAGGCCTGGAGTGCTGTGATTCATGGGGTCACAAGGAGTTGGACACGACTGAGCGACTGAACTGAACTAAACTTAACTGATCTGAGCCACAGTCAGCTCTCTATCTTGTCTTTGCTGGCTGTATAGAGCTTCTCCATCTTCAGCTACAAAGACCATAGTCAATCTGATTTCGGTGTTGACCATCTGGTGATGTCCATGTGTAGAGTCTTCTTTTGTGTTGTTGGAAGAGGATGTTTGCTATGACCAGTACGTTCTCTTGGCAAAACTCTGTTAGCCTTTGTCCTGCTTCATTCTGTACTCCAAGGCCAAACTTGCCTATTACTCCAGGTATCTCTTGACTTCCTACTTTTGCATTCCAGTCCCCTATAATGAAAAGGACATCTTTTTTTTGGTGTTGATTCTAGAAGGTCTTGTAGGTCATCATAGAACCGTTCAACTTCAGCTTCAGAATTCAGACTGAGCCAGACCTGCCTTTGAGTGTGTGAATGTCTCCTGTGGGAGCACGGGTCAGCAGTGGCCTGTCACGGGAACAGGGGCTCTGGCTGCAGCAGACCTGGGTCTCCCAGTGTGTGGCATAAGCCCTCTTGGAGGAGGTTGCCCCACCATAGAGCCGCTGAGCAGACAACCCACAAACTGCAGAACAATTATACCAAAGAAATTCTCGCATTGTTAAGAAGTTCTAGGACCCACAACAGATTTCCCAACTTGGGAATCCAGCAAACCCTCCAGGGAACTTGACTTTGGAGGCTAGTGGGAAACTGAGCCAGACTTGCCTGTGAATGTCTAGGAGTCTAGGTGGAGATGTTGGTGGGTCAATTTGGCCTCAGGCCAAACAACAGGCCCAGCCCCTCCCATCAAGGGAAAATTGGATTAAAGATTTACTGTGCGTGGCCCCACCCATCAGAACAACACCCAGTTTCCCCCACAGTCAGTCCCTCCCATCAGGAAGCTTCCATAAGCCTCTTATCCTTTTCCATCAGAGGACAGACAAAATGAAAACCACAATCACAGAAAACTAACCAAACTGATCACACAGACCACAGCCTTGTCTAACTCAGTAAAACTATGAGCCACCATGTAGGGCCACCCAAGATGGACGGGTCATGGAGAGTTCTGACAAAATGTGGTCCACTGGAAAAGGGAATGGCAAACCACTTCAGTACTCTTGCCTTGAGAACCTTGGTGCCCTACCTGTCTTTTATTCAGGTGAATAAGTCAAGTGCCTGTTGATTGGAATCTGCTGGTATTTTTTTAAGAGAGTTTTTTTTTTGGGCTTGCAGGATCTTAGTTCCCCCATGAGGGATCAAACCTGGGCCCTTGGCAGTGAGAGCGCAGTGTCTTAACGCAGAACCACCAAGGAGTTCCCGGGATCTGCTGGTACTGAGAGGCCATTTTTCATTTAATCTACTTGTATGATTTAGAAATTTTTCTTGAGAAATATGTATGCAGGTCAGAAAGCAACAGTTAGAACTGGACATGGAACAACAGACTGGTTCCAAATAGGAAAAGGAGTACGTCAAGGCTGTATATTGTCACCCTGCTTATTTAACTTATATGCAGAGTACATCATGAGAAACGCTGGACTGGAAGAAACACAAGCTGGAATCAAGATTGCTGGGAGAAATATCAATAATCTCAGATATGCAGATGACACCACCCTTATGGCAGAAAGTGAGGAGGAGCTAAAAAGCCTCTTTTGAAAGTGAAAGAGGAGAGTGGAAAGGTTGGCTTGAAGCTCAACATTCAGAAAACGAAGATCATGGCATCTGGTCCCATCACTTCATGGGAAATAGATGGGGAAACAGTAGAAACAGTGTCAGACTTTGTTTTTTTGGGCTCCAAAATCACTGCAGATGGTGACTGCAGCCATGAAATTAAAAGGCGCTTACTCCTTGGAAGAAAAGTTATGACCAACCTAGATAGTATATTCAAAAGCAGAGACATTACTTTGCCGACTAAGGTCCGTCTAGTCAAGGCTATGGTTTTTCCTGTGGTCATGTATGGATGTGAGAGTTGGACTGTGAAGAAGGCTGAGCGCCGAAGAATTGATGCTTTTGAACTGTGGTGTTGGAGAAGACTCTTGAGAGTCCCTTGGACTGCAAGGAGATCCAACCAGTCCATTCTGAAGGAGATCAACCCTGGGATTTCTTTGGAAGGAATGATGCTAAAACTGAAGCTCCAGTACTTTGGGCACCTTATGCGAAGAGTTGACTCATTGGAAAAGACCCTGATGCTGGGAGGGATTGGGGGCAGGAGGAGAAAGGGACGACCGAGGATGAGATGGCTGGATGGCATCACAGACTCAATGGACGTGAGTCTGAGTGAACTCCGGGAGTTGGTGATGGACAGGGAGGCCTGGCATACTGCGATTCATGGGGTCGCAAAGAGTCGGACACGACTGCGCGACTGAACATGAACGTGATTTGGAAGTCCTCTAAATCCTTACTGTTCAAAGCATAGTCAGCATGTTGTCAGTGGCAGCACCCCCTAGCGAGATGGAGAACTGCGGTCCTCACTTCTCTCCTGACCTGTATACAGACTCAGAATCTGCATTTTTAACAAGACTCGCAAAATATACTGGACAGGTTTCTTCAGGGAGACCCTATGTGATTTAGCCTTGACATTTGCATATGCTGTTGTGGTACAGTCTGTCTGGAGGCTGGTTTATCATTATGCGCCCCAAACCTTAACTTGTGCATATCCGTAACAATTGCATTTTAGGAACTTATCAGATACATGTACGAAGACCTATGTGAAAAGGATGGTCACCATAGTGTTACTTACAGTAGGAAACACACACACACAAGCTAAGTAGCCAATGATAGAGGAGGAATAATTCATAAGACATTCTACGGATCCATTAAAAATCATGTTGTATAATATCCAAATATTTTCCTCTTTGGCTAGAAAATACATATGAAACTTTGAGTAAAAATAAACAGGCTACAAAACAATTTATGTAACGTGATACTGTTTAGCCAAAGAAAAACTATACATGGAAAAATACTTGATTATCTCTCTTTTGTTTTTTTATTTTTTATTTTTATTTTTATTTTTATCTTTTTTATTTTTATTTTTGCTGGAGTATAGTTGATTTACAGTGTTGTATTAGTTTCTGTCATACAGCAAGCTGAATCAGTTATATGTACATATATCTCCACTCTGTCTTTTTTAATCTACTCTTTTTAGATTCTTTTCCCAATTGAGGATTATCTTTGTGCGCTTCTGTTTTCTAAATATTCTGCAATGAACAGTTATGTCCTGCTATAAGATGCTATGGAAAAACACAAACAAACTTTTTGCCCAACTGAATAATTAAGAAAAGCACTATTCTCTTAAAAAAGAAATTAAAGGCAAAGGGAAGGAGTACAATGTGTGACAAAGAAAACTATTTCATTAACCTGGGAAACAAAAGAAAATGAGAAGATATTTCCTTTGGATGGTTGTCAATTTCCTGACATTGTTTAGATATATGTCATGTTGGGGGCTGACTTGTGTCCCCAAGAAGACTTGTTGACATCTTCACCTCCGTACACTGAGCATGATTTGGAACAGAAGTCTTTGTAGGTATATGAGGTTAAGGTGAGGTCATACTGGATGGGCCCTAAATTCAATCACGAGTGTCCATATAAGAGACACAGATACACATGGAGGAGGCCACGCGAAGATGAGACGTGTATGGAGTGGTGTGTCTACAAGCCAAGCAATGTCTAGGATTCCCAGCAACCTCTAGATGCTGAAGAGGCATGGAAGGATCCTCCTCTAGAGCTTTTCAGCACATGCCTGCCAACACCTTGATTTTGCACTTCTGGCCTCCAGACCTATCAGAGAATAGTTTCTCTGAAAACTCAGACCTGACTCCGGCTGCCTGCCTTGAACGCCAGTAATTCAACAGATGTTTGCTGTTGAACATGACCCTCACAGGGTTCCAAGTCTTTTCTCCAATGCCAAACCCATGCCCATTGGGCTTCCTCTAACCTCAGGTTGCCTTTGGGAGCTGCTGTGAGTTTGATTTTGTTGTTCAGTTACCAAGTCATGTCTCTTTGCAACTCCATTGACTGCAGCACGCCAGGCTTCCCTGTCCCTCACCATCTCCCAGAGTTTGCCCAAATTCATGTCCATTGAATCGGTGATGCCATCCAACCATCTCATCCTCTGTTGCCCTCTTCTCCTCCTGCCCTCAATCTTTCCCAGCATCAGGGTCTTTTCCAATGAGTAGGCTGTTCACATCAGGTGGCCAAAGTATTGGAACTTTAGCTTTAGCGTCTGTCCTTCCAATAAATATTCAGGGTTGATTTCCTTTAAGATTAACTGGTTTGATCTACTTGCTGTCCAAGGGACTCGTAAGAGCCTTCTTCAGCACGACAATTTGACAGCATCAATTCTTCAGCGCTCTGCCTTCTTTATGGTCCAGATGAACTGGCAAGGTGGCCAGCCCTTCCACTAGTGTTGGTTAAACACTATCTTACCAACAAGAGCTCCTCAGCAAGCTGTCTTGGGGTGGAGGGAGGGGTGACATTCCTAAAGCTCTTGATTTCTGCTCACTCCATCTGATGTCTACCTTACCCCTCTAGAACCCAGACTTTATTAAGGCCAACAACCTACCCAGACCCTGGAGCGGGTTTCCCAGCTGGTCTTTGTGAAAACCAGGTCCAAATTCTGGCTGCCTTGTCAATAACAGGAAGACTGCAGTCCAGGAGATTTTCTTCTAGGGCACAGAACAAAACTTCTTTCTCTTTCTCCATGTCCTTCTTTGCTGCCCCAGTCACTCTTCTATCTCTCCTCCTCCTTTTTAAACTGAAGTGGTGAAGCCTGCTAGCTTCTGCAGCCTTCAGCGTGGCCATAGGAATAACATCTTCCCATTGCATTACTTTACCATTTCAAACTCTTCCTCTTTTCCCGTGGCCAGCCAGAAAAGGAAACTCATTTGGATTCATTAATTTGGATTCTTCTTCTAAATTGCATATACCACATGGAAGGTGAAGGGGCTGCTAGTCATTCGAGTAGGATAGTGGGAAAGTACTAAATTTGAGGTCATATAATACTCATTTTAGTGTGACTGTGAAGTCGACAAACTTGGGCAATTCACTTCTCTGCATCTTAATTTTCCATCTTCAAAAGAAGCTAAGTGCAGTGGTTAGGACTCAGTGCTTTCACTGCCAAGGGCTCGGGTTCAGTCCCTGGTCAGAGAACTAAGATCCTACAAACCATGTTGTTGTTCAGTTGCTAAGTCCTGTTCAACTCTTTGCGACCCCATGGACTGCAGTATGCCAGGCTTCCCTGTCCTTCACTATCTCCCAGAATCTGCTCAAACTCATGTTCTTTGAGTCAGTGATGTCATCAAATTATCTCATCCTCTGTCACCCTCTTCTCCTGACTTCCGTCTTTCCCAGTCTTTTCCAATGAGTTGGCTCTTTACATTAGGTGACTAAAGTATTGGAGCTTCAGCTTCAGCATTAATCCTTCCAATGAATATTCAGATTTGCTTTGCTTTAGGATTGACTGGTTTGATCTTCTTGCAGTCCAAGGGACTCTCAAAACCATATAGCAAGACCAAAAAAAAGTAAGAAAAAGAAGCTAACTAAATTGTTCTTTTTTTTTTCCCAATCTTTTGGCTGCAAGGCGTGTGGAACCTTAGTTCCACAACCAAGGATTGAACCTTGTCCCCTGCATTGAAAGCATGGCATCTCAACCACTGAACTGCCAGGGAAATCCCTAAATTGTTTTTATTTAGCTCAGGAGACTGTTAGGATAACCAAAGGTGATAACTCGCCAGCAGGTACTTGTATGTAGTGTTAATTACCATATGCATATAGAGTTTTTTTTTTTTTATCTTAGTGGCATCAGATTCCTTTCTTAAATAGGAAAGCATACATGTAGAAGACACTTTGCTGTGTGCAGCCACATGGCAAGTGGGCACAGTGCATAGGAGCGTGGTACTGATAGTGGGTGTCACCAGGTCATCATGCAGGTGTTGGGGGGAGCTTGTGTCAGGAGATTCAGTGCAAAGAAGAGAAGGAACTGGGGAGCAAAGATATGGTGGGCTGGGGAGGTTTGGAGCCTGGGGAGGTTGCCACTGTTCAGCAAGAGGAGTGCTGCTTTTGGTGAGGAAGTCAAAACAAGAGACAGGGCTTGAGGAGAGGGAGGTCAAGGAAGCCTGGGTGTGGAACCTCATGCCCAGAGGAACTGACTCACAAGAGCCAAACTCAATCATCACAGTTCTCTCGCAGGGGTGAATCTACAGGTCAGGTTCAGGCAGAGGGACTCAGCGATGGAGATTAAACCCCGGACGCAGAAGGACGGCTCGGCACCAACAGCAGCAAGTGTGTCGCTCTGTATTCTGTGTGCCTCGCCCGTGTATGGATGGAGTCTCATGGAGATGGCGCTGCAGAAACAGGGAGGTGCGGAGCCTCACCTGCGGTCGCTCGGCTGAGTGGCTGAGCCCGGAACTGTCTGACTCCAACAGCAAAGAAATGCGCATCTGAGACAAGACAGAAGAGAGGGCAAGTGAGGGGTACAGAGGGAAGGGGCCGCAAAGCTAAGCTAATCTCCTCCCCTCCAACCCTTTCTGAAAGTGGCTCGGGGAGGAGAACGGGGCTGAGCGTGCAGGTGGGGGCCCCTACAGAGCCAGACCATTCTCGGCTGAAACCGCTTAGGACAAATGCCAGAGGATCATTTTGGCATTTTTCCAGCAGTGTTTAAGAAGTCGGCAGCAGGGGAAGCCTGGACAATGCCAGCAGGGCTGGAAGTTTCTATGAGCAAAGGCTGTTTTGCAAGAGTGGGTAATAAGATGAGGAAAGGCTAATAGATGATGTTAGGAAAAGTAAGATACGTGATTGTCATTTTCCGTAAAAGTACATAGAGACATAATGCTAAGCGGTTCTTAGGTGTTGGATAGATCTTTTTTCCTTACTTATTTTCCAAATTTCTTAGAGTGTACTCTCTATATATATATTATTCAATGATAAAGATTATATGAACATGTGAGTATTGTTTATGAGTCAGTTCTGAGCCTGCTCTTTCATGCTGGATACATGATAGAATGAGGATGATTATAATCAAGAACACTGCACAGTGAGGTACAGCGTACAACGGCGGGCACGTAGTAAATGCTCGATAAGCAACAGGAGCGACTGTGTAACTCAGGAAACGGTGCTGAGGTGGTGGGGTCAGTATGAAGTTCTTTCTTTGTTCAGGATTTGCTGTAATGTTACATTGGCTTCCAAAACCATGCTGCTGCTTCTGCTAACTCGCTTCAGTTGCATTCGACTCTGTGTGACCCCATAGACAGCAGCCCACCAGGCTCCCCCGTCCCTGGGATTCTCCAGGCAAGAACACTGGAGTGGGTTGCCATTTCCTTCTCCAATGCAGGAAAGTGAAAAGTGAACGAGAAGTCTCCCAGTCGTGTCCCACTCTTCGCAACTCCATGGACTGCAGCCCACCAGGCTCCTCCGTCCATGGGATTCTCCAGGCAAGAGGACTGGAGTGGGGTGCCATTGCTGTCTCCTCCAAAACCATAAAGAAACCTAAACCATAAACGCATGTGTTCAAGGGATTGATCCTTGGGTGCTGGGGTCCAGCCCTGGTGGATCCAGGGTGATTCGAAGGTGGGGACGGAGTAGGTGTCCTAGGAAAAAACTTATTCAATTACAGATATAGACAGAGATTAGAAACGGATAGTGTAGTAGGAAAATTAGTGGAGAAAAAGAGGCTGAATAACTTGGTTTATGTGGAATACCAATCACCACCTACGTAGGCCACAGGCGTCTTTCCGCTCTCCCGAAGGAGAGGAGGCACTGAGGCCTCCCCGGTCCAATCTTAGAAGCCCGGCATAATTAGTAAGCTTGGTGAGTACCCACTCCCCAGATGGGAATTCAGCCAGAAGGGGAAAGAAAGAATGACACAGGGGAATCAGCCTTTCTAGAAACTGATCCCATTTTCTTTATTTTTAAGTTTGCTTATATACCTTTTTTTTTACACATAGGGATGAATACAGAGTCACGTGGGGGTCAGCAGTCCTGACCTTTATCAAAATCAGGTGCTTTGCATAAATGTATACAAAAAAGGTCTTAGGGATTTTACGTCATCTTCTGGCCAGGAGGCCTGCTGACATTTACTCCCCAGATGGGAATTCAGCCAGAAGGGGAAAGAAAGAATGACACAGGGGAATCAGCCTTTCTAGAAACTGATCCCATTTTCTTTATTTTTAAGTTTGCTTATATACCTTTTTTTTTACACATAGGGATGAATACAGAGTCACGTGGGGGTCAGCAGTCCTGACCTTTATCAAAATCAGGTGCTTTGCATAAATGTATACAAAAAAGGTCTTAGGGATTTTACGTCATCTTCTGGCCAGGAGGCCTGCTGACATTTTACGACCCTTTCTGATAACCAAAAAACCTATTTTTTCCAAGGGTGTTTTTTCTTAAACCAGGCACCATCCTCCAAATAAAGTTGCATTCCTATAGGGTGAGGGTACAGTGAGTTACAATCAAGAAAGGAATTTATTTAACCCAAGGTTAACATGATTAATCTTGAAGGTTATTACTTATTTCTCTTATATGGTAGTTATATTCATTATAAGGGCAGGGAATATGAAGATTTAGCAGCCAACATCAGCCCAACAAATGAAATCCCTTCACCAATGTTCCCCTTAAGATTTATTTAGTCTTAAGAAAAGCAAAGGAGAAAAGGAAAGATATAAGCATCTGAATGCAGAGTTCCAAAGAATAGCAAGAAGAGATAAGAAAGCCTTCCTCAGCAATCAGTGCAAAGAGATAGAGGAAAAGAACAGAATGGGAAAGACTAGAGATCTCTTCAAGAAAATTAAAGATACCAAGGGAACATTACATGCAAAGATGGGCTCGATAAAGGACAGAAATGGTCTGGACCTAACAGAAGCAGAAGATATTAAGAAGAGGTGGCAAGAATACATGGAAGAACTGTACAAAAAAGATCTTCACGACCCAGATAATCATGATGATGCGATGACTAATCTAGAGCCAGACATCTTGGAATGTGAAGTCAAGTGGGCCTTAGAAAGCATTACTACGAACAAAGCTAGTGGAGGTGAGGGAATTCCCGTTGAGCTGTTTCAAATCCTGAAAGATGATGCTGTGAAAGTGCTGCACTCAATTTGCCAGCAAATCTGGAAAACTCAGCAGTGGCCACAGGACTGGAAAAGGTCAGTTTTCACCCCAATTCCAAAGAAAGGCAATGCCAAAGAATGCTCCAACTACCGCACAATTGCACTCATCTCACATGCTAGTAAAGTAATGCTCAAAATTCTCCAAGCCAGACTTCAGCAATATGTGAACCGTGAACTCCCTGATGTTCAAGCTGGTTTTAGAAAAGGCAGAGGAACCAGAGATCAAATTGCCAACATCCGCTGGATCATGGAAAAAGCAAGAGAGTTCCAGAAAAACATCTATTTCTGCTTT
>SJXQ01000093.1:337337-365654 GCA_006408695.1 Aepyceros melampus | reverse complement strand
TAAGGGGCGAGTCCCCATCCAGGGCTGATGGTGTCTGGAGACAAGACAAACCTTGGGAGTACCACTCACAGCTCTAAGCACTGACAGCTGGAGGGAGTGGCTTGGGGGATTTGCACGCTCACCATAATCTCCAGCGAGCCGACTCACTGGAAAGGACCCTGATGCTGGGAAAGACTGGGGCCAGGAGGAAAAGGGGGCGACGGAGGATGAGACGGCTGGATGGCATCATCGACTCAATGGACATGAGTTTGAGCTAACACTGGGAGACAGTGAAGGACACCGGAGTCTGGCGTGCTGCAGTCCATGGAGTCACAGAGTCAGACACAACTGACCAACTGAACACAACCGTAATGTCCATTTGTCCCCCAAAAAGCCGTGCAAGACGTGTACTTTTTCCCAGGCAGCTCTCAAGACAAGCTGGCTCCCGGCTCCTTCCAACCCACTCGCGCCCAAATCCCTGCTAAATGGAAATTTCAGAGCGTCACTGGCTCCACGGATTCCAGGAGACATACGTTCCTGCTGGACTAAAGCCCTGTACTTGGGCAGTTACCCACTCTCTCTGAGCCTCAGTTTTTCCATTGATAAAATGGAGATATCCATTTCAGTTCAGTCACTCAGTCATGTCCCACTCTTTGCAACGCCATGGACTGCAGCACTCCAGGCTTCCCCTGTTCATTTCTTAAGGTTACCGAGAGAACCAAGTAAAAGGACTGTGTATTTTGTCAATTCGAAGACACTCTTTTTTCCTTATATTATCTCTGAAGTTGAGATGCATCTTATATTCAGTATACTTTATGTAAAACCAACGCTCTGACTTCGCCAATTTCCCGCCTCTAGAAGGCCCCGTAGCGCCCCCTGCTGCCTCCACCTGCACATTTCACGCTGCCTCCGTTTCTAGAGCCAACGCACTGTCCCCAACTCGCGGACCCAGAAATAAAGGGGGCGGGATTTTTAACTACAGTGGTTTCTCCAGCCCCTGACCCTCCTTGTCACCTCCCATCTTGTCAGATTCTAAAGCTCATCTTACCTGAACCCACCTGACAAGAAGGAGACAACCCACAGGGACGGCAGAGAAGACAAACAGCCGGTGTCCCCATCTGTGTGTGTGTTAGTCGCTCAGTCGTGTCTGCCTCTTCGCGACCCCCTGGACTGTAGCCCGCCAGGCTCTTCTTGTCCATGGAATTCTCCAGGCAAGAATACTGGAGCGGGCTGCCATTTCCTTCTCCAGGGGATCTCTCCCATCCAGGGATCAAACCCAGATCTCCCATGTTGAGGGCAGATTCTTTACCATCTGAGCCCAGGACAGCATCCATCCATGCTGGCACCATATGGACCTAGAGTACCCTCCTTCCTCTGGATTTGACCTTCACGTTATGGTATAAACCCACAGGCCCACCTGCCCACAGATGTTCCCGATGCATCTACTAGCCTGACTCTAGGCTCCCAATGTCTTGCTTGTTGAACCCATCGATCTTCTCTCCATTGGGCAGTGGGCGTCAGTCCCAGCTCCTGACCTCCGACCTGTCTCTTTCATACATGGTGGCATCTCCAGCTGTCCATGTAGCTGTAAGTCACCCAAGATCTTACCCTTAGGCATAACCAGCTTTCTTCTGGATGCTCCAGTTCAAGCCACTGTGCTTTCTGTTTCCTTCCCCTGGTTGAGCCCAACCTACTCTGCAGGGCTTTCAACAAGTTCTTCATTCTTCAGGACTCTTCCTTAGCACAGCAAAGCTCTTAGTGTTCCTGGCCTCCACCCAGAAAATGCCAACTGTGCCCCCAAGTCATTGAGACAAGCAGAGAAAAAAGAAACTGCCCACGCACCTTTCCATTGCCCTCCAGGGGAGCCCTGCTGTCCCTGCTTGAGAATCACCAGAACAAAGAGAAACTATAAATGTAACATAATGCTTAAAAATAAAACACCTTTCCCAAGGTAGAAAAGATCCCCTCAGGTTCAGTATTCCAGGGTAATTTGTGTGGGCCAGACAGCATTTCTCTGCCCTTCCAGATCACTCTTCATCATTCTCCATCCTGCTCCCTGCCTCGAGGCTGACCAAACAGATGGGCTCCTAGAACCCTGGTGCTGGTCGGGAGAGCCTCGGACAAGAGACCAGGGGAGGAAAAAGACTAAGATGGTCTTTTTTGTTGTTTTTCTTTTTTTAGCCACACTGCAAGGTATGTGGGATTTTAGTTCCCCTACCAGGGATTGACCTTTGCCCCCGGCAGTGGAAGCTCCGAGTCTTAACCACTGGGCAGCCGGTGAAGACCCAGAAACAGGAAGATCAGAGTCATTTATTTCCTGGGCTCCCTCCCTAAGAGCTTGCCTTGCTCTGGCTGTCCCTCCAGGGAAGGTTCCTCACAGGACAACTTTCTGTACACAATTCTGCTTCCAGCTTCCGGGCTTCTTTCATCTCGTCCCGTCAGCCCAGAGGAAGTAACAGCTGGACTCTTTCCAGCCCGGGAGTACTGGGCTGCTCCTCGTGGTATCCCTACATCCCGCCCAGCCTCGAGTAGACGGTCCGTTTGTCAGACCTCCTTGCACGGTGCTAATTTGAGCGTGCCACCTGCTTCCTGCACTCTCAAGCACTGTGTTTCTTGGCACCACCCCATCCTCAAGCTACAAACGGGGTCACGAGAAGATTAACATGCGTTTGGGTTCCGCATGTACAGCTGAGGAGGAGGAAGGGCCTCCAGCCGCTTCCGTCTCGCGGGGGTCTTGCCCAGCGTCCCCAGACTGTGTGTGTGCGTGCTCGTGCTCACCAGCAATGCTATCTTCTTCCTCAAGGAGTCTGCTGTTTTCTCCACCCTGTTTTCAGTGACATCCACCACCAGTGAAACAGTGTGGAGTCTCCTCTTGCCATGCTGTCTGATGCCCACAGTCAAGACAGTGTCACACGGGCCCTGCCATCTCCACAAAATGCCCCAACCACAGCCTCCCCTTGGCACCACCACTCCCATGATTTACCTATCGGGTTTCTACCAGAGACGCAGAACCAGTAGGAAAGGTGTATAAAGAAATCTACTGCCAGGAATCAGCTTAGCTCTGCTAAGGAGCAGGAGCTGCTGTTACAATCCACAGACAAGTTTCTGTCCTTAAGGGCCTTCAACTGATTAAATTGCCAACATCCGCTGGATCATGGAAAAAGCAAGAGAGTTCCAGAAAAACATCTATTTCTGCTTTACTGACTATGCCAAAGCCTTTGACTGTGTGGATCACAATAAACTGTGGGAAATTCTGAAAGAGATGGGAATACCAGACCACCTGACCTGCCTCTTGAGAAATCTGTATGCAGGTCAGGAAGCAACAGTTAGAACTGGACATGGAGCAACAGACTGGTTCCAAATAGGAAAAGGAGTACGTCAAGTCTGTATATTGTCACTCTGCTTATTTAACTTCTATGCAGAGTACATCATGAGAAACGCTGGACTGGAAGAAGCACAAGCTGGAATCAAGATTGCTGGGAGAAATATCAATAACCTCAGATATGCAGATGACACCACCCTTATGGCAGAAAGTGAGGAGGAGCTAAAAAGCCTCTTGTTGAAAGTGAAAGAGGAGAGTGGAAAAGTTGGCTTAAAGCTCAACATTCAGAAAACGAAGATCATGGCATCTGGTCCCATCACTTCATGGGAAATAGATGGGGAAACAGTAGAAACAGTGTCAGACTTTGTTTTTTTGGGCTCCAAAATCACTGCAGATGGTGACTGCAGCCATGAAATTAAAAGGCGCTTACTCCTTGGAAGAAAAGTTATGACCAACCTAGATAGTATATTCAAAAGCAGAGACATTACTTTGCCGACTAAGGTCCGTCTAGTCAAGGCTATGGTTTTTCCTGTGGTCATGTATGGATGTGAGAGTTGGACTGTGAAGAAGGCTGAGCGCAGAAGAATTGATGCTTTTGAACTGTGGTGTTGGAGAAGACTCTTGAGAGTCCCTTGGACTGCAAGGAGATCCAACCAGTCCATTCTGAAGGAGATCAACCCTGGGATTTCTTTGGAAGGAATGATGCTAAAACTGAAGCTCCAGTACTTTGGTCACCTTATGCGAAGAGTTGACTCATTGGAAAAGATCCTGATGCTGGGAGGGATTGGGGGCAGGAGGAGAAGGGGACGACCGAGGATGAGTGGCTGGATGGCATCACGGACTCAATGGACGTGAGTCTGAGTGAACTCCGGGAGTTGGTGATGGATGGGGAGGCCTGGCATACTGCAATTCATGGGGTCGCAAAGAGTCAGACACGACTGAGCGACTGAACTGAACTGAACTGATTAAATGCGGCCCACCCAGATTATCAAGGATAATCTCAATTACTTAAAGTCAGTAATCACGTCTACAAAATACCTTTGGAGGAGCACCTAGATGAGTGTTTGACTAAATAACTGGGTACTACAGCTTAGCCAGGTTGATAGGTGGAAATAACCATCATGCAAGAATACCACCAGGACTTCCCAGGGGCTCGGCGGTCAAGAATCTGCCTGCAGTGCAGGAGACTCAGGTTCAATCCCTGGATCCGGAAGATCCCCAGCAGAAGGAAATGGCAACCCACTCCAGTATTTTTGCCTGGGAAATCCCATGGCCAGAGGAGCCTGGCGGGGCCACCACAGTCCATGGGATGGCAAAGTCAGACACAACTGAGCAACCCAACAACAGCAATGAATGCCACCACCATCAGTGAGCAGAAGGCCAAGGCTACATTGTGTTCTCTGACAAATTCAGCAGCCGAAGCGTGCCGTCTTCCATGATAAGTGCATGTAGACGTGGGAGCGAGGCCACTCTCCATGCTTCTGCTTTGTCACATGGACACGATGAAGGGGAACATGACTGCATCCGGTCCTATGTCTTATACACTTTGTACTGGGAAAAGCTCTGCTAGAGTTCTTCATATGGAGCCTAAAACCTGAGACAGCTCAAGCCAGGGATCCTGGGTTCCAGGTGGCTTGGTCAGGGACTACACGGGTAAGCGTGACAAGCATCACCTCCACACCCTACCACCTCAAGCTCATTCAGGTGCCAGGTTTGTCTGCCTGAAGCTGTCGTCCCCCAGGAGTCATTCTTTCCCAGGAGATAAATCATTCTTTGGGCAATGAGACTCCAGGCAGATCTGCCTGCCCTGGCATGCCTGCATTTCAAGCCCCCAGGGGCGCCCCCACAAAGGGGAAGGAAAGCTGGAAAGGAACTCCAGATGAAAATATCACAGAAAAAGGAAGACTTGTGAACAAGTGTTAGCCAATGAGTTTTTCTTTAAATATTTATTTATTTGGCTGGGTCTTCGTTGCAGCAGACGGGATCTGTAGTTGCAGCCTGTGAACTCTTAATTGTGGCGTGTGGGATCTAGTTCCCCGGCCAGGAATCGAATCGAAGTCCCCTGTAATGAGAACTCCAAGTCTTGGCCACTGAACCAGCAAGTCCCTTAGCTAATAAGTTTTTGTTTTTGTTTTTTTTAAGTTTCTATATTTATTTGACTGTGCTGGGTCTTAGTTGTGGAATGAAGGATCTAGTTCCTCGATAAGGCAGTAAACTGGGGTCCCCTGCATTGGGAGCATAGAGTCCCACGGACCACCAGGGAAGTCCTGCCAATAAGTATTTTTAATCAGAGAAGAAATAATGGTGATAAGAGGGGCTATGCAACCATTGAGAAAGCAGTTTATGACAAAATGGCAAATGCTAAGGGAGAAGGCAATGGCAACCCACTCCAGTACTCTTGCCTGGAAACTCCCATGGACGGAGGAACCTGGTGGGCTGCAGTCCATGGGGTCACTGAAGGTCGGACATGACTGAGCGACTTCACTTTCACTTCTCACTTTCATGCATTGGAGAAGGAAATGGCAACCCATTCCAGTGTTCTTACCTGGAGAACCCCAGGGATGGGGGAGCCTGATGGGCTGCCGTCTCTGGGGTCACACAGAGTCGGACACGACGGAAGCGACTTAGCAGCAGCAGCAGCGAGGAGGACCTAAAACCAGCATGCTGTGCGCAGTTGGTCGCTTCCGTCGTGTCCGACTCTTTGTAACTGCGTCGACAGTACCCCACCAGGCTCCTCCATCCATGGGATTTCTCAGGCAAGAATACTGGTGTAGGGTGCCCATGCTCTCCTAACTCAAGGATAATGGGCTGCAAAGAGCAGAATTCTTGCAAACTAACTGTGAATCAGTGGTGTGAATCCATTAAATGTCCTTCTGTTCGACTCTCAAGCAGGGCTCCTCCTAGGAGAGACCCCCAAGCCCACCCTCTGCACCCTGCCTCTCTTCTGGAGGGGTGAATGCATTCTCTCCCATCTGTTCATGGTTTAAGGGCTTAAGGAGTGCCTCTCACACCTGGTATCTTCACTTAGAATCATCATACCTAAACACCGCTCTAAAAAGATATATAATCAAGAGCTTGCAAACACACACACATACATACACATACATAAATCACATTCTTGCATATACAATTATTGTTTTTTTCTGGACGAAAGCCCCAAAAGCTGTTTGCCTTTTGGAAGAGTGGGAGGTGGTAAGGAGGAAAGATTTTACTTTTCACTTCACTTTTATCTGCAAGCTTTGAATTTTCTAACATGTTGAAAAAATGTCCTAACATAGCCCAGTTTAATTAATGTAACTTAATTTAGTGCTTGCTATAGTAGAAATGCTTGCCACAATTTTCTAAGAAGGAAAAGTAAAATACATAGGAATTGAGAAGAAAGAAGTGCATATAAGTTATGAAAAACAAAAACTGGGACAACAAGGAGTTCTCTGGTGATCCAGTGGTTAGGACTCGGTGCTTTCAGTGCCATGGCCTGGGTTCAAACCTCTGGTTGGGGAGCTGAGGTCCGGCAAGTTGAGAGGTGCAGCCAAAGCAATATTTTTTTTTTCAATTGGGAACACAGAAATGCCCTACACAAAGTCTAGGTTATTTTAGAGAGCAATCTAGAAAAAATGTTTCAAACACTTTTAGTGAAACTTTTTATCCCTTGGGCTATGCATTATTAGTCAGGACAAAAGGAATTTATCCAAAGGAGCCGATTCCGGATCCAGAAGCTCAAAGCAGGGCCCCAGGGATCTGAGCTCCTTGACCGTCCCAGACTCTGCCTTTGTTCTCTGGTAGCCTTCCTCCCTTCCCTCTCCTGGAGAAGCCCTGCCAGTGCTATGCTAACATGAGCTGCATATCTCTAGTCCGCCGAGACTCCCATTATCCACAACAATTCCCTAAAGGACACTAATCAGTCTGCCTAGGTCATATGCCCATCGCTGAGAAGCCTAATGTTCGGGTATTGTTCGGTCGCTAAGTCGTGTCCGATTCTTTGCAACCCAATGAAGTGCAGCATGCCAGAGTTCTCTATCCTTCACCATCTCCCAGAGTTTGCTCAAACTCATGTCCATTGAGTCCGTGATGCCATCCAGCCATCTCATCCTCTGTTGTCTCCTTCTCCTCCCGCCCTCAATCTTCCCCAGCATCAGGGTCATTGCCAATGAGTTAGCTCTTCTTGTGAGATAGCCAAATATTGGAGCTTCAGCGTCAGTCCTTCCAGTGAATATACAGGTTCAGGTTTGGGATATTCTAAGTGACAAAAACCATGCTATGTGGTGACCGGACTGGTTCGTTTCTTCTCAGACACAGGAGAAGACTACATTTCTCTTTCACTATCTTCCAGAGTTTGCTCAAATTCATGTCCATTGAGTTGGTAATGCTATCTAGCCATCTCATTCTCGGCTGACCCCTTCTCCTTCGACTTCAGTTTTTCCCAGCATCAGGGTCTTTTCCAGTGAGTCAGCTCTTCGCATCAGGTGGCCAAAGTATTGGAGCTTTAGCTTCAGCATCAGTCCTTCCAATGAATATTCAGGATTGATTTCCTTTAGAATTGACTCATGCGATCTCCTTGCAGTCCAAAGGACTCTCAAGAATCTTCTCCAGCACCACGGTTTGAAAGCATCAGTTCTTTGGTGCTCAGCCTTCTTTCTTCATGGTCCAGCTTTCACATCTGTATGTGACTAACATCTGTACGTGACTACTGGAAAAGCCTTAGCTTTGACGATATAGACCTTTGTTGGCAAAGTGATGTCTCTGCTTTTTAACACACTGTCCAGGTTTATCATAGCTTTCCTTCCAAGAAACAAGCAGCTTTTAATTTCATGGCTGTAGTCACTGTCCACATGCAGTCCAAAGGACTCTCAAGAATCTTCTCCAGCACCACGGTTTGAAAGCATCAGTTCTTTGGTGCTCAGCCTTCTTTCTTCATGGTCCAGCTTTCACATCTGTATGTGACTAACATCTGTACGTGACTACTGGAAAAGCCTTAGCTTTGACGATATAGACCTTTGTTGGCAAAGTGATGTCTCTGCTTTTTAACACACTGTCCAGGTTTATCATAGCTTTCCTTCCAAGAAACAAGCAGCTTTTAATTTCATGGCTGTAGTCACTGTCCACAGTGATTTTGGAGCCCAAGAGAATAAAACTCATGACTTCGTTCACTTTTCCACTTCTATTTGTCATGAAGTGATGGGACTGGATGCCATAATCTTCGTTTTGTGAATGTTGAGTTTTAAGCCAGCTTTTTCACCGTCTTCTTTCACCGTCATCAAAAAAAACCTTTAGTTTCTCTTCACTTTCTGCCATTAGAGTTCTATCACCAAAAAATAAGCCCTTACTCTGCTAAACCACTTGAGATTTGTGTTCTGTTGCTTGTAGTCACTGTCCACAGTGATTTTGGAGCCCAAGAGAATAAAACTCATGACTTCGTTCACTTTTCCACTTCCATTTGTCATGAAGTGATGGGACTGGATGCCATAATCTTCGTTTTGTGAATGTTGAGTTTTAAGCCAGCTTTTTCACCGTCTTCTTTCACCGTCATCAAAAAAGACCTTTAGTTTCTCTTCACTTTCTGCCATTAGAGTTCTATCACCAAAAAATAAGCCCTTACTGTGCTAAACCACTTGAGATTTGTGTTCTGTTGCGGCCAATCTCCCATGAACAAATTGGCTCAAACACCCACCCCTGGGACAGGACAGGTGGGGACTTTTGCTTAAAATCACAGGAGAACTATACAGTGGAGGAGGGCATGTTCTCAGTGGAAGAGGATGAATGTCAGACAAAAACAGGAACAGATGAACACCTCAACCCGGTTATCTCACATTTGGGAATTTGTCCCTAGAAATCCAAGAGGAAACTAAAGTAATTTAAATAAGAATGTTTATTGCAGAGTTTTGGGGTTGCTTTCTTTTTGGCTGCATAGATTTCAGGATCTTAGGTCCCCAAACAGGGATCAAACTCAGGTCCCAGCAGTGAAAAGAGGCATCCTAACCACTGGACCACCAAGGAATTCCTAATAAATTTGTTTTAAGTCATCGAATCTGTGGTGTTCCTGTTGCAGCAGCAATAGGAAATTCATCTCTTCCCCCCACGTGAGTGCTGTGTGGCTCCTCAGCACTTTGCACACAAAGACCTCTGTGTGCTCAGAGCCCAGCAGTTCCCAGCCAGGAGTGAGTGTCAGAACCACCCGGTAACTCTAATTTATGTGTTTGTTAATTTATAATTACAGAACATTGCGAGAACAAAAATATGACAAAAGTCTAACAAACAGTCATGCACATACTGGAGTGGGTAGCTGTTCCCTTCTCCAGGGGATCTTCCCAACCCAGGGATCAAAGCCCGGTCTCCTGCATTGCAGGCAGATTCCTTACCAGCTGAGCCACCAGGGAAGCCCCCATGTACATTTACCACTTAAACAAAAATCGCCATATTCAGTTTATTGTTCCTACCACTCCTCCCAAACTGAAAAAAAAAAAAGTGCAATAATTACCAGTATACCTGAGATTCTATATCTGTCTGGTCACATATCTAGCCATCTCCCCACCTGTATATTCATCCCTCAACTCATCTTATTTTTTATGCATGTCAAGTGTTACAAACATCCGTATACTTCATCATATATGTCGTGTGTTTGTTTATGAGTTTTACATTTAAAATTTTAGCTCAAACATATACAGTGGAATGCATGGATATTAAATATACACTTTGATGAGCTTAACAAAGCACATACCCATATAACCCAAACCGCTCTGGAAATGCAGAATATCACCACTCAGTCCCTTTTCCAATCAGTCCCTTCCTCATCTCCCCAGAGGTAAAAATCTATTGTAATTATTTTTTCTTACCATAGATTTATCTGCCCTAGAACTTAACAAAATTGGAGTGAAATGGCGTGTCTTTTGTATCTGGCTTCCTTTGCTTAACTTAACATTTTGGGGATTTGTTTATATTGTTACATGGATCAGCAGTTCTCCCTTTTTACTGTAAATAGTAATCCATTGTTTGGATTACTAAACAAGAAAATCCACCAGTTTTTTAAAGTCAGTCTCCTAGACACCTGAACTATTAATATTTTCAGTTTTTGGCTATTGCAATGAAAGCTTCCATGAATGTTTTTGTACAACTGTGTGTCTGTGTGTGGTCACGTGTTTTCACTTCTCTTGGGTAAATACATAGGAATAAATTCGCTGGGTTTGAGGTCAGGTATGTGTTTAATTTTATGAGAAACTGTCACACATTTCCCCAACATCATTGTGCTGTTTTGAACTCTCACCAAAAATATACTGGAGGAAAAAAAAATGTATGAGAGTTCTGGTTACTCTACTGACTTCTTCAACATTTGGTGTTTTCAGCCTTGAATTTTAGCCATTTTGGTGGGAGTATAGATGTATCTCATTGTGATTTTTAACATGTATTTCCCAGGGGACTAAATGTTGGAGAGTACTTTTTCATGTACGTTTTGGCCATTCATATGTTTTCCCCTGTGGAATGTCTTTTAAAATCCCTTGCCTATTTTAAAAATTGAATTTAAAAAGAAAATATATATATTTGTTTATTTTTGGCCGTGCAGGGTCTTCATCACTGCGTGGGCTTTTCTCTAGTTGTGGCAAGTAGGGGCTTCTCTGAAGTTACAATGCAAAGGCTTCTCACTCTCCAGTTACAGTGCAAAGGCTTCTCATCGTGGTGGCTTCTCCTGTGTAGCATGGGCTCTAGGGCTCTCAGGCCTCAGTAGGTGCTGCATGCTGGCTCGTTGGTTGCAGATCCTGGCTCTAGAACACAGGCTCAATAGTTGTACCACACCAGCTTAATTGCTCCAGGGCCTGCCAAACCCATGTCTCCCGAATTGGCAGACAGATTTTTTTCTCACTAGTGAGCCATCAGGGAAGCCCTATTATTGAGTTTTAAAGTTCTTTGAATGTCCAAGATACCTCCTCTGTCAGATATATATTTTGAGAATAATTTTCACTCAGTCTGCTGCTCATCTATTCATTTTCTTTTTTTTTTTTTTTTAATGTTTGTTTATTTGACTGTGCCAGGTCTTAGTCACAGCATGTGGGATCTAGTTTCCTGACCAGGGATTGAACCCAGGCCCCTCTGCATTGGGAGCTCTGAGTCTTAGCCACTGGACCACCAGAGAAGTCCCCTATTCATTTTCTTAATGATGTATTTTGATGAGCAAAAGTTTTAAATTTGGATCAGTCTAATTTGTCTCTTTTTTATGGTGTTTGCTTTCTGTGTCCTAAGAAACTTTTGCCTATACTCAAGTGATGAAAATATTTTCCTGTTTTCTTCCAGAAGCTTTATAGTTTTAGCTATCATACTTAAGTTTCGTGTTCTTCTCGAGTAATTTCTGTATATGGAGTGAGGTAAGTGGCGGGGGAGCAGGGCAGTTGCTTCCCAGGTGGCTCAGTGGTAAAGAATTGCCTGCCAAGGCAGGAGACTCAAGAGACGTGGGTTCAATCCCTGGGTCGGGAAGATCCCTGGGAGTAGGAAATGGCAACCCAGCCTGACGGGCTACAGTCCATAGGGTTGCAGGATAGTCAGACACAACTGAGCGACTATATCCTCACGAGATAAGGGGTGGAGTTTTGCTTGTTTTCTCACCTGGAATGGATGTCCAGTTTTCCAGGAACATTTGTTGGAAACATTTTCCTTTCCCCACAGGATTGTTTTGGTGTTTTTGTTGAAAATTTGTGGCAGGAATTCTGGTTTTTTCCTAAAGCTCTTCCGGTCACTCTGATGTACATCCCTAGGGTGCAAGCCCTTGGGGTCCTAAGCATTTGCTGGTGAGATGATTGGCTATTTAGAAGGTTCAAGAAATGGAAGCCGTGGTAGGCATGTGCCTGTGTATTCTGGACCTAAGAATGTGCTGAACTGTCTGCAGATTTTACAGTGAAGGAAGGTGGTACAGTCATGTTTCCCTGTGGGCAGGGAGCAGGGAGAGTTCTCTAAAGCTTGACTGATGTGTTCCACCATAAACCCAGAAGAAAGGTCCAGTGTAGAGGGCGAAGTCACCCACGTAGTCAGGGTATCCCCTTCGTCCACCATGACGATGTGATGCCCATGAGCATTAAGGGCCTGCAGAGGGTATATTAGCCCTCAGGACTGTTGCTGTCTATCCCCAGCCACAGTACCTGTGACCTCAAGAGTTCAGGGTTTCAGGGACAGTTTCCAGACCACAGGGCCACCAAACGTTCTTTTTTTTTTTTTCTTTTAAACCAACTCCTTTTTTAAAAATAAATAATTTTATTTATTTAGACTGTGCTGGGTCTTTCTTGTTGTGCATGCGGGCTGTTCTCCAGTTGCAGTGAGTGGGGGCTTTTCTCTAGTTGCAGTGAGTGGGGGCTTTTCTCTAGTTGCAGTGAGTGGGGGCTTTTCTCTAGTTGCAGTGAGTGGGGGCTTTTCTCTAGTTGCAGTGAGTGGGGGCTTTTCTCTAGCTGCAGTGAGTGGGGGCTGTTCTCTAGTTGCGGTGAGTGGGGGCTTTTCTCTAGCTGCAGGGAGTGGGGGCTTTTCTCTAGCTGCGGTGAGTGGGGGCTGTTCTCTAGTTGTGGTGAGTGGGTGCTGTTCTCTAGTTGCAGTGAGTGGGGGCTTTTCTCTAGTTGCTGTGCATGCAGGCTGTTCTCTAGTTGCAGTGAGTGGGGGCTTTTCTCTAGATGCAGTGAGTGGGGGCTGTTCTCTAGTTGCAGTGAGTGGGGGCTCTTCTCTAGTTGCAGTGAGTGGGGGCTGTTCTCTAGTTACAGTGAGTGGGGGCTTTTCTCTAGTTGCAATGAGTAGGGGCTTTTCTCTAGTTGCTGTGCATGCTGGCTGTTCTCTAGTTGCAGTGAGTGGTGGCTGTTCTCTAGTTGCGGTGAGTGGGGGCTTTTCTCTAGTTGCGGTGAGTGGGCTTCTCATTGCAGTGGTTTCCCTTGTTGTGGCTCCCGGGCTCTAGAGCACAGGCTCAGCAGTTGTTGCACATGGGGTCAGTTGGTCCGAGGCATGTGGGATCCTCCCGGATCAGGGATCGAACCCATGTCTCCTGCACTGCAGGTGGACGCTATCTCTGAGCCACCAGGGAAGCTTCACCAAAAGCTCTTTTGGACCATGTGCAGGATTTTGAATGACCAGCAGCAGCTGCTGAGTAGTGTCTCATCTGATCCCAGCAGGTTCCGGCTGCCTAGGCACTGATGGCGGTTCAAGTGGAAGAGGATCCTGTGCATTGCTTGCCTTACCTTTGGGGAGACTAGGATCTCAGCCGGCTGTGTGGTGTGGAGGTCTTGCAGAATTGTTTAGACCACCAGCAGCAAACCTGGAATGGCTGCAAAGTTCTCAGGCCCTGGGGCTGTGGGCGTGGGACTTCTCTGCCTTCCCCAGCTTTTGTGACAGGATATCTGCTAAACAGTTTTGCTCAGCTAGCCAATGTGAGAATCCCAGCCTTTGAAGACTGTGATGAAGCAAGAGAAGAGCCGAGCGTGTCTCAGGCACGCCTGGCTGTCAGGTGAAGGACACCCCTCCTTGAAGGCCGCATGGTTGCTTAGCAGTTCCATATTCTCCACAAGGTAACTGATGTTAGCCATCATGGGTTTCTTGACATGAGGTCACAAGGGAGGAAGTCACTTAGGCTGGGGAGTCCTTGAGACAAGCCGGAACAGTTGGCTTTGAGGATGTCAGGAGAGGCTAATTTTAGGAACAAAAAGTTGTTAATCCCTGAAACCAAATACACAGCGAGGCTGGTACCTGAGGAAACTCCTCTCTTTTTAGAGGTCAAACAAGGGGGCAAAGTATGGATGAACCATTTAGATTCTTGAGTCCCAAGAAGCTCTAGATTCTAGAATTGTATGGGGGAGGATGTCCCTAACCCAGAAGCCGGGATCCTTTGCCCAGGATACACTTCCCAGAATGAACGGGACCCAGAATGTTGGTCCGGGTCACACACCTCAGTTCTGGAGACTGGCCTGGAGGTGGCGCCCTTGCTGTTGGTCTGGAACTGCTGGACCAAGGCTTCTGCGGGTCTGGCCAAAGGCTGAGGATGTCAGGAATTCCCTGGTGGTCTAGTGGTTAGGACTTTGAGCTTCCACTGTAGGGCGTATGGGTTCGATCCCTAGTTGGAGAAGTAAGATTTCACATGCTACTCAGTGCAGCTAAAAAAAAAGAAAAGAAAAAGAATGCGGATGCCACCCAGTGGAAGAGGATGCCCAGAAACCTAGGCTGGACCTTTTCATCACCTCCTGAAGAGAGCAGGGGCATTGCCCAAGCCTAAGTCCACTGCCGTGTCTTCACACTGCTCAAGACTTAGCTTGAAATCTGTTTCTAACTCTCATTCCTTCAAATCCAGAATGACACAGATTTTAAGTACTTGATAAACCTTTGAATATAGCTTTCCCACAAATCCTTCCATGACACACCTTAAACATTCTTCTGGTCAAAATGTGCTTTGAGTGTTTCCAGGGCAAAGACACATCTGTCCCTTACTAACGAAAACATTGCAAGTGGGACTAGGTTGAGTAGCCAGTGGTACTTTTGTCATCCCGTGCCCAGGAGCCTGGCTAGCCCCCTCCTCAGCTATGTTGAGCCCCAGTCCCCTGGTGGCTCAGATTGTAGAGAGTATGCCTGACAATGCAGGAGACCCGGGGTCAAGAAGACCCTCTGGAGAAGGCCATGGCTACCCACTCCAGCATTCTTGCCTGGAGAATTCCATGGACAGAGGAACCTGGCAGACTATAGTCCATAGGGTTGCAAAGAGTCAGACACAACCGAGCAATTAACACTACTACTATTACCAGTCCTCTAGTGGAGGGATCGGGTAGAAGACAGAAATACAGGTGGTCTGAGACCCCTTGCTAGATTCCAGGTTCTGTTCATTCATTTTGGGGCCACAGTCCTAGTCAGGGGCCTCAGTCTATACAAATGGGTTGAGGCATGTCGGTAAGACTAGCTTTTATCCCTTTTATGCCTCTGTGACCTGGGTCTAGTTTTCTAAACATGGTAGAAGGTAGAGAATCAGCAAAGCAAGGTTCTGTCCTGAATGGTGGCAGCTTTAAAACTACAGTAGCCCTGGCTGAGGGCAGAGCCTCTGAAATTAGGTGCAGTCTGGCCATGGCTACCCTTGAGGTCAATCCAGTTAGTGTGTGTGTGTGTGTGTGTGTGTGTGTGTGTGTGTTCCCAGAGCAGAGCAAAGCGATCCTCTCCTTCCAGCCTCAGTTCTCAATCCATGGATGCACTCTCCTAGCCAAGGTGTGAGAGGCTTCCCCACCACCAGCCTCTTATTTATTTCATGCCCTCAGCATCAGCTGGCAAATGAGTCTCATGTTTCATTTACCACGTTTCCTTCCGCCCCCCCGCCAAAAAAAAGGTCATTTGTTTTACGATCAAGCTAACATACATTCATTTCTGAGTAAAGCAAATAAATGTTTAATAAAATTCTGAATCTCCTAAGACATTGGCTTTATAGCCTCCTGGCCGGGAAGGCAGTATTTGTGAGGGCGAGAAGATAATGAAATGGCTGAAATTACTGAGGGTAACTTGTAATTGATCAGGAAATAAAAATTTTCCACCTCTGTGTTGCTCAGTGAAAATGACCTGTTAAGAAGACTAAATGGAGCTTTGAAAAGCCTGTGCCTTTTTTTCACTTCCTATTTACCAGGGCTGTTCAGGGAGCAGTGAGGGGCAAAAGGAGTAACTCCTATGATAGAAGCCCATTTCAGAAAAAAAAAAAAAAAGATAATGTGTAGCTTTCTCTTGCAAACTAAATTCATTTTCTACTGCCAGGCCAGCAGGGGCTGTGAATTCTTGAATGGGATGCCTGTGGTGGGGAGGGGTAGAGGCAACTCTGGGTAACTATCCTGACAAGCTAAGAAAAATGACATTAGGTGTGGTTGAAGGTTGGCAGCTAGCTGCTTCGAGGATAAATGTTCCCAGTGACTTCTGAGGACTCAGGAATAAAGGAATAAAAATCACCTGAATATCTGAATGCACAAAAGCTATTTTCAGGAAATGCAATGCTGCCTTGAAACACATGTCTCTTCCCAGTTTGTTTTATTCTTACCGTTTCTGGTTGTTGTTTTTTAATCCTCTCTTTCTCTTCCTTCAGAATGAGGTAGGTAATTGATTTCTTTATCAAGATGCTGGTTGATACGTTTTTCACGGCTTTCAGGGAGCACAGAAAATCTAAAACCATTGTCTGGCAGATGCAGCTTTCAGCGCAATCATCTTTATCATCAGGTAAGCCTGCTGCCATATGTTTTTCAAATTTTATTCAGAAGCATTGTCTTTTTTTACTGGTCAAATAACATTCTTTGTGATTGCGTTATCCAAAAATAAAAAAGAATTTTTAGCAATGATCGAAATAAAGCTTGTTAGATCATTTTTAATGTTAATGAATTGGTTCCTGTAGATTTGATTAAAGAGGAAACTAGGTCAATTTAAGCAGAGTCCAAATGAGGCAGAAAGAAAGTCCATAGAGGGGAGGGGAAAAAGGAAGTTGTGGACCCACAGATACACTAAAAGAAAAAAATTAAAGAGTATAAAAATTAACCTTGCATATTTTCTCTGGAGCTGTATATATGTAAATGTTAGAAAAGGGACTAGAAACCTTACTAATTAATACTAATAGTATCCATTGTTGCTGAAAGGGTAAGGAGAGCTAATTAAAGAAGACAAAGCATTATCTATGTATATATTTTTCCCATTCCTTGTACCAATTATTTACTTTAAAAAAATTTACAGAGGCTTCCCTGGTGGCTCAGTGGTAAGGAATCTGCATGCCAGTGCACGAGACACATGTTTGATCCCTGATTCAGGCAGATCCCACGTGCCTCAGAGCAGCTAAGCCCACGAGCCACAGCTATTGAGCCTGTGCTCTAGAGCCGGGGAGCCGCAGCTCCTGAAGCCCATGCACCGGGGGACCCGTGCTCCACAGCAAGAGAAGCCGCCTCAATGAGAAGCCCACGCACCGCAACTAGAGAGCAGCCCCTCCTCGCGGCCGCTCGAGAACGGCCCTCGCAGCAGCTGAGACCCAGCAGAGCCAAAAATAAATCATTTAAAAAAATTAAAAATTTTTTGGGGCTGAGTTATGCAGCATGTGGGATCTTAATCTCCAGCCAGGGATTGAACCTGGGTCCCCTGCATTGGGAGCATAGAGTCTTAGCCACTGGACTACCAGGGAAGTCCCCAATCATTTTAACCATCTTTCAAGTGAAGAATTCATTGGCATTAAGTACATTCTACAGTTGTGCGATCATCATCCCTGTCTCTCTCTTGAGCTTTATTATCCTTACAAACTGGAGCTCTGTCCCCACGAGACACTAACTCTCCATTTTCCTCCTCCTATAGCCCCTGACAACCACCATCCCACTTTCTGTCTCTACGAATCCGACTGTTCTAGGGACCTGAATAGCAGTTATCCTTTTGTGTCTGGCTTATTTCACTTGGCATGTCTTCAAAGTTCATCCATGTTGCAGCATTTGTCAGCACTTCCTTCCTTTAAAAGACTGACTAATGTTCCATTGTATGGATATATCCATTCATCAGCTGATGGACATTGGGTTATTTTTACTTTTGGACAATTATGTTTGACTACAAACATCTATGTACAAGTTTTTGCATGAACATGTTTTCAGTTCTCTTGGCTATATACCTAGGAGTCAAATCCTGGGTCATATGGCAACTCACTCAACCTTCTGAGGAGCTGCCAATGTCTTTTCACAGGGCTGCACCATTTTACACTCTCACCAACAATATATAAGGGTTCTAATTTTCCCACATCCACCAATACTTGTTTTCCTTTTTTAAAAAATAAAAATCTCAGCCATCCTAGTGGATCTCACTGTGATTTAGATTTGAATTTCATAATGTTTTGTTTAAATCAGGTTGTGTTGTGGTTGTTCAGTTGTTAAGTTGTGCCTGAGTCTGCAGTCCCGTGAACTGTAGCCCGCTGGGCTCCTCTGTCCTCTACCATCTCCCAGTGTTTGCTCAGATTCATGTCCATTGAGTTGGTGATGCTATCTAACCATCTCATCCTCTGCCACCCCCTTCTCCTTTTGCCTTCAGTCTTTTCCCAGCATCAGAGAAATGGCAACCCACTCCAGTGCTCTTGCCTGGAGAATCCCAGGGACGGGGGAGTCTGGTGGGCTGCCGTCTATGGGGTCGCACAGAGTCGGACACGACTGAAGTGACTTAGCAGGGTCTTTTCTAATGAGTCAGCTCTTTGTGTCAGGTGGTCAAAGTACTAGAGCTTCAGCTTCAGCACAGTCCTTCCAATGAATATTCAGGGTTGATTTCTTTAGGATTGCTGATTTGATCAGAACATATTAATTCTTTTCTTGTATAACTAATAAAATGACTATTTAACAAAATAAGGGCATTGACTGTAAAGAACAAAACCTATCTAAGGCATTGTTACTGCAAACAGGAGATTATTCACTTAGCTAGAAGGCAGTGGCACCCCACTCCAGTACTTTTGCCTGGAAAATCTCATGGGTGGAGGAGCCTGGTGGGCTGCAGCCCATGGGTCGCTAGAGTTGGACACGACTGAGCGACTTCACTTTCACTTTTCACTTTCATGCATTGGAGGGGGAAATGGCAACCCACTCCAGTGTTCTTGCCTGGAGAATCCCAGGGACGGGGAAGCCTGGTGGGCTGCCATCTATGGGGTGGCACAGAGTTGGACACAACTGAAGCGACTTAGCAGCAGCAGCAGCAACAGAGTTTATGGGTAAGGCAGAGAAGGGCTCAGGGCTGATGTACTACAGAGTTCTTCCTTGGGAGACGATGGGATGGTAGAGAGTCAACCTCCGTGTACTTCAGTGATAGTAATCAAAAACAGACTTTCTGGAAACTCATGTGACTAAGCCCTGTATTAAATGCTTTGTGTGCATTTTTTTCATTTAGTCCTTAAACCATCCTATGCAATAAGTACTATTTTTATTTTTGTTTCACAGCTGAGAAAACTACAGCCTGGAGAAGTAAAAGAAAATGCAAATAACACTCATGTCGTGGCCCCAGGGCTGAATCCAGGCCCGACCGACTCCTGAGTATTAACACTGGACGATTCCATGTGGCTTTGCATGCACTTCTCAGTGTTCTTCTATTAATAGAATAATAAATAATTGTAGGATCATAATGATTACTATTATCCCTAAACTTCATTGTTTGCTGAGTTGTAGGCACTGTACTGGGCTCCTCATGTGCATTCTTTTATTTAATATTCATAACCACTCTGAGATAGGTACAGTGGGGTTATCATCCCATTTTACCTGTGACAAATAGAGTCAAGAAACCTGCCCCAGATTACAGAGTTGCCCCTACACATTTAGTCTTCTTACTGTTTCCCCAACATGCTAGGTCCACTCTGTCCAGAACGTTCTCCAGATCTTCAGCAGATAGCATCCTTAATATTCAGATTAGAAGTAAAATGTTGCCTCCCCACAGAAGCCTTTTCCACTCCACCCAAAGTATACTGCACATACTTCAGGCATACAGTAGGTGCTCTGTAAATACTGAGTAAGTTAAGGCATCCATGGACCTTCTCACATCCCTAGATTTGCTTTCCTTGTTCCTGCAGTCCAGTTAGCTAGTCTGCCTGGATCAAATCGTTCCTCCCAGCCCCTGAGACATCACCTTCTCTGAGCACATACAAGATCACCAGTCCTTATCCATCAAGATGTTCCAGTCTCTTCAATCCTGTAATAATCCTTCACTCTTAAACTACCAACTGATTCTCCTTCTGCACATTCAACAACAAATCTCTTGTCTCTACTCTATTCTGCTTGGGTACTTTGGGAGGAGATACATAAGTGCATGTCTACCCTAGGGGTGTGCTTCCCCCGCTTGCAGGTGGAACAAATGTGTAAACAAGTAAATATTAAATTAACACAGTGGGAGAAATGCAAAAGAGAGATGCATGTGATGACTTGGGCACTGCATACGCCCAGAAATAAAGAGCTACATATGCAGGGCTTGGGAGGCTCAGTGCAGCACACCTAGGCAAGCAACAGCGTGGCCCTGAACTAATCAAAATTCATCAGCAGCATATTTACAAAGAAGGAGAGTGGTGCTGGCTTCGAGTCCTGGCTTCATCATGCACTGGCTGTGGGCAAATGACATAGCCTCTGGGCTCCAATTTCTACGTAAGGAAAATAATATCTGCTCCACAGAGGTGCTCTAATATAGAGGATTAAATGAGAGAATTTCTCAAAATGTATATGCTCCATCAATGATAATTTAAAGTTACTATTGAAAACCCTTTTAGCACAAAGATATACATGAAGTGTTATTTGTTAATAGGAAAAAATTGAAGGAAATTCAGAATCCTCTTGGAATATTATGAAGCCATTAAACTGTGAGAATGTACTGTAGAATTACAGATACAAAAGCCCTAGACAGGGACTTCCCTGGCGGCCTAGCAGTTAAAACTCTGTGCCTCCCATTCAGGGGGCACAGGTTTGATCCCTTGATCAGGGAACTAAGATCCCACACGTTGCATGGCAAAAAAAAAAAAAAGACAAAATTGTGTATGTGATGTCATCTTGGCTATGTAATTATATTCCAAAAGTCCCCCAGCATCTCTAGCTTGTGGGTTTAACTTGTACCCAAATTTCTCTGCTTCATTGCCCCCACCTGCTCCTGCAGACCTTTGCAAATGTTCTAGGGGCCCTAGGGAGTAGCTAGACCCGGTCTGCTTCCCCTAGCCACTCCAGTATTCAGAAGATGTCTATACTTACAGACCCAGTCATTCTTTCCAGACCTTCTCTGTTTACAGTGGGCATACCTCCATGGTGGGGCGGGGGGACCAACCACCAGGTTTGCCTGGACCTGAGAGATTTCCTGGGATGCAAGACTCTTAAGTCTTAAAATTGGGAAAGTCCTTGGCAAGTTGGGATAAGTTGGTGACCTCATCTTGTTGGTAATCCCATTTCTTTGGTGACCCTGTCTCAATGCCCAGAATACTTCCAAAGGTGCAAGCGTTTTATTTAGGTGCCCAAATGACATTTGTTTTCTCAGTTGGAGCCAGGCTGTGTTCCTCCCTAAATGAGGACTGACGGATGAGCAGAATATTTGTGTTTAAATTCAGAGGATTTTTATCTCTGGTACTAAGGAAGTAAGTAAACTAATCAAATGATTGCTTGAGAAATAGGTGATCAGAGCACAAGTTTGGACAAGAGATGCTGGTTTGGAAAACATGAGCTTCTTGGGTGGCGATTGAAGTCACAGAAATCGGGGAGAGTGTCCAGGCAATGTGTAAGTAGGACAGAAGACTGAGGATAATGCCATTGGAGCCAGGAGGTGGAGGGAGATGAGTCCACAAAAGAAACGAGGAAAGTGGTCAGTACGGTCAAGGAAAAGTTAGATTTGAGGTTTGCAGGTCTGGGACACAGTCCTCAACCAGCCCTCATTTGGCTATGCCTCACTCCAAAGCCAGTATTGACAACATTTGCTACATCATCGAATAGACTTCTCTTCCATCTTTGAAATGCAGATGATTTTCCAAGGTCTATATGAGGTGTTCTTTTTTCTCCCTGCCCTGTCTTTCATAATAGTTTAATTTATCCTTGGGGCAGCTGTTTTCATCTCAATGAGGCTGGCTCCCAAATTATACCTCCAGTTTTAACCTTGCAAGAGCTTGGGTCCACATTTCAAACTGTCTCCGAGATATTTCCACCTCATTTTCCCATCAGTAAGCCAAATCCAGTGTCCTAAATAAGAAGCATCACAGGATCATAATCATAGATGCTGGCATTGGAAGGAACAATAGAGATGGTGTAATCCAGACCTGCTGAACCAGGGAGCTATGACACACACCAGGGCACAGTGAATGAGGTCTGGATGGTGGGGGACGGGGATGTTCATCCTCTCAGTCCCTACAGTGACTGGAGCCTCTGGACCAGTCACTCCTATTCACTACAGCCTCATCCTCTGGTGGTGTTACATGGGGCCGGCAGGGGGTGGGGGCGTGTTTCTGAGACTGAGCAAGAGGCCATCGTTGGCAGCCAGCTGGAGGAGTTTGTGTCTCAGGTTCCCAAGGAGCAATCTGGCAGGTAGGAAGTTGTGAATAAGTGAGTGTGTGTGGTGGGGGTTCTGGTGCTTACAGCTCAGAAACTCCATCTTCACACACTTCTATGTTGGATAATTTTGTCTATTTGTGGCTGATGTGCCACAAATGATGTCCAAACTGTGAAGTGGCTATTGTAAAAGTGTCTGTGTTCTGTAAGTTGGGGCTTCATCATTGTTTTGAAATACTAGCTATGAACAAGTCTGATTGGATCGAAAATCCACAAGAAATGTTATAAGCACATTTGTCAACGAAAGAAAAGGGAGAGCATTAAACATAACTTCATATAATTTCTGCTGTTGTAAATGAGTGGTTGTAGAAGATGGTTTAAATTTCTTTGTATCACCTACTGCTGCAGTTTCTTGTCATTTAATGAGATCACTGTTCAAGAGTCTCAACCAGGAATGAGCTATTTAAAACACAAAGCTGAAAATTAGATACCATAAAATTAGATACACATAAAATTAGATACCAGGATTCAAGTTTCTCATTTAACAAAAATATTTTTTGGTAAAGTGTTAACAAATTCTCTATTTATTGTCTTCTCCAGTATTCTTGAGCTTCCCTTGTGGCTCAGCTGGTAAAGAATCCGCCTGCAATGCAGGAGACTTGGGTTTGATCCCTGGGTTGGGAAGATCCCCTGGAGAAGGGAAAGGATCCCCACTCCAGTATTCTGGCCTAGAGAATTCCCTGGACTGTATAGTAAATGGGGTCGAAAAGAGTCGGACACAACTGAGCGACTTTCACTTGTTAATGCTCTATTTTTAATTTTCATTATAATATTTTATCACACTCATTAAGCCCCCCTAATTTTCAGTGGGTGCAGTAATGTGAAAGGGTTGTAAAGTACAGATCTAATCCAGCCCCCTTAACTTGTATATGAGGAAACTGGGGCCCAGTCAGGGTGACTTGTCTAAGTCACAGAGCTAATCTCTTCCTTCCTAAACCAGCTCCTGGGTTGACTTTCTGAGTCTTAACTACAGGTCTGTAATACATCATTCTCCAAGTTACCCAAGTCCAAGTTAAAGCACATTCACTTCTCACCCAACCTACAGTCCCTCTCAGATCGAATCAGCCCTCCAGTTTGTGGGAGCTGACATACCAGCTACTTGCCACATTGGCCTTCAATTTGTAAAAAGCACAGTATCTTTACTGCAAAGCACGGTAAAGTGAAGCATGATAAAATGAGATATTCCTATCTGTTTATTCCCATTTTACCACCGCTCCTCTCTCAATTCACCTCTATGGCTTTATGGAAACTCCTGTGACTAGGTGACTAAGCAAGACATTTGAATTTGGTGTAACAGTGGTATCAGCTGGGAGTGGACTGCTAAGGTGTTCTAGCTGAAGTTGGAGGTGGTCTTGAAAATGGTCCTGGAAGTGGCATAAGCTGTGAGCTGTACTCTTGGGTTCTCACTCCCTTGAGAAAGACTACACCAACTCATGGGCCCGGTGGGTAGGGACTTAGGCTGGTGACAAGCCAGTCTGGGAGAGAGCCTATAGACATAGATGAACCTTTCAAAATAGACTTAGGAGGTGAGAGTAATTGCATCCTATATGAATATTTATCAAAATGTCCCCACTGCTAAAGAAGCCTTAATAAATTAGTGAACAAGAAGACTGATCAAGTGGATGAAGCTCTTTTCCTAGTCAACCGTTCCCTAGCCTGCTTATCGGAGTCACGAGCTCATCACATTCTCCTCAACAAGGAGTATCTGACCGTTGCCGCTGCAGAATGACCGTTTTACTAATAGAAGGAATCATTATCATGTATTAATTCTATTGTGGTAGGTAGAGTGAGTCAACCTCATTGGGAAGGGGTCTACGCTGAATTTCTTTTTTTCCCCCTACCAGCTATGCTTTTACCATCCTCATCTTAAATGGGTTTACTGAATACCTTATTCACCACCATGGTATCTTATACATTATGGCATCTGTCTTAGTTCAGACTGTTATCACAAATTACCGCAGACTTGGTGGCTTATTAACCAGAAATCTATTTCTCACTATCTGGAAGCGGGAAGTCTGGGATCAGGATGCCAGTGTGTCTGGGTTCTAGCGCGAGCCCCCTTCCCGTCTGCAGACTGCCCGTTTCTCATTATATCCTCACACACAGAAATGGTGTGTGAGATGCTCTGCTCACACAGAGCAGAGATGGGAAGCAGGCTCTCTCATAATCTTATGAGAGCAATATTCCCATCCATGAGGGCTCCGCCCCTCATGGTCTCACCTAATCCCAATTACCTCTCAAAGACACCATATCCTAATACATCACGCCCGGGGGGGCAGGATTTCATCTTGTGAATTTTGTGAAGACACAGACATTTAGCCATAACAGCATCTGACTAAGGAACTAACTTTACAGTGAAGTAAAAAACTGGCTGTCTGATCAGATTCACTGACCCCACTGTGAACCCCAACAATCAGAAGCATCTGACTTTAGCAAACAGTGGAATGACAGAGAATGCATGCCTACTGAACCAGCTGGAAGCTAAGAGCTTGAGAGCTAGGATTCTATTTACAATAGTCCCTGGGTATCCTCAGGGAATTGGTTCGGACAGCTCTCCCCACACCCTCCCACCCCCAGATAACAAAATCCAAGCTTGCTCAAGTCTTTATGTAAAATGGCATAGTATGTCATATAACCGACACGCATTCTCCCATATACTTTTTTTTTCTCCCATATACTTTAAATCATCTCTAGATCACTTATAATAATGAGAATCTATTTTAAAATAGGTTTCCTCTGCAATTAGATTGTAGACTCTGAAGGCTGTCACCATTTTAAATATCTTTGTATTTAAGTATCTAGCATTGTACTTAAAAAAAAAAATTAATTTATTCTTGGCTGTGCCAGGTCTTGGTTGCTGCAAGAGCGGGGGCTTCTCTCTAGTTGTGGTGTGCGGGCTCCTTATTGCGGTGACCTCTCTTGCTGCAGAGCAAGGGCCCTAGAGTGCCCGGGCTGCAGTAGTTGTGGTGCACGGGTTTAGGAGCCCTAAGGCATGAGATCTTCCTGGACCAGCCATGGAACCTGTGTCCCCTGAAGTTTTTTTAAAAATAATTTATTTTGGCTTTCTGTAGCTATGGTAAGTGGGGGCTACTCTTCATTTCAGCTCACGAGATTCTCATTACAGTGGCTTCTCTTGTGGTGGAGCTAGGCAGAGGGGCTTCATTAATTGCAGCATGTGGGCTCAGTAGTTTTGGTGCATTGGCTTAGCTGTACCCTGGCTTCTAGAATCTTCCTAGGCCAGGGATTGAACCCATGTCCTCTGCATTAGCAGGGGGATTCTCATCCACTGTACCACCGGGAAAGTCCCTAGCACTGTACTTTATTTATTTTACAAATGTAGATTTATTTTTGATTGTGCTGAATCTTCCTTGCTTTCCTGTGGGGTTTCTCTAGTCCTAGCACTGTACTTTAAATAGTGCAGGATACAGGTTGCAAACTTGTATGTTCTGGGCGATAGATGAACTGCATTCATTTTGATCAATCTGAAGTATATTTTTTTCATTGACAGTTGCCAACATTTAAAAACCAAGAGATTCATGTGCAATGCACATGTCTACCTTCTCTTAAAAATTCTGAAGATCTGGCCATTTCAGGCCACATTCCCAAAGCTGACCTCTTCAAACAAAACTCAGGCAATTCTGTCTGTGAAAAGTCCACACCTTGCCCACTTGATTTACTTTGATTAATTACCTGGTTCCTGAAGGCATATAAGTTTGCCACCCTTGTCGCTCAATGGAACTATTAATACACTGAATAAGTGAATTTGGTCATTAATGCTTGTATGTTCTGGGACTTCCCTGGTGGCTCCGACGGTAAAGCGTCTGTCTACAATGTGGGAGACCCGGCTTCGATCCTTGGGTCGGGAAGATTCCCTGGAGAAGGAAATGGCAATCCACTCCAGTACTACTGCCTGGAAAATCCCATGGACAGAGGAGCCTGGTAGGCTACAGTCCATGGGGTCATTTCACGTATGCATTCTATCCTTCTAACTCCACTGTAATAATTCACTCGGTGGACAGAATCCTGTTAACACAAATCACTTCTTTGTGGTCACAAGTTTCAATAAATATTAATACATTATAAAATACAGTCTGGGTCTTAGCCCCAGACCACTGCGAGTTGAGTCTCCCTGTTTTGGTCCCTGGTGGTCGGTGGTTTTAGTCGCCGAGTCGTGTCAGGCTCTTTGTGAGCCCATGGCTTGTAGCCTGCCCGGCTCCTCTGTCCATGGGTTTCTCCAGGCAAGAATACTGGAGTGGGTTGCCATTTCCTTCACCAGGGGAGTCTTGCTGACCCAGGGATCAAATCCGGGTTTCCTGCATTGTCTACTGCCTGGAAAATCCCATGGACAGAGGAGCCTGGTAGGCTACAGTCCATGGGGTCATTTCACGTATGCATTCTATCCTTCTAACTCCACTGTAATAATTCACTCGGTGGACAGAATCCTGTTAACACAAATCACTTCTTTGTGGTCACAAGTTTCAATAAATATTAATACATTATAAAGTACAGTCTGGGTCTTAGCCCCAGACCACTGCGAGTTGAGTCTCCCTGTTTTGGTCCCTGGTGGTTGGTGGTTTTAGTCGCCGAGTCGTGTCAGGCTCTTTGTGAGCCCATGGCCTGTAGCCTGCCCGGCTCCTCTGTCCATGAGTTTCTCCAGGCAAGAATACTCGAGTGGGTTGCCATTTCCTTCACCAGGGGAGTCTTCCTGACCCAGGGATCAAATCCGGGTTTCCTGCATTGCAGGCAGTCTTTACCAACTGAGCTACGAGAGAAGCCCAGCTTTGGTCCGGAGATGCCTAAAATTTCATCCTCATGATTCGTCCCCTGGGTTTAGCTGAGACTTTCTCAGAGTTAAAGCGTCTGCCTCCAATGTGGGAGACCTGGGTTCGATCCCTGGGTCGGGAAGATCCTCTGGAGAAGGAAATGGCAATCCACTCCGGTATTCTTGCCTGGAGAATCCCATGGACGGAGAAGCCTAGTAGGTTACAGTCCGCGGGGTCGCAAAGAGTCGGACACGACTGAGCGACTTCACCTCACCTTGTTACTTGTCAGGTAGATTAAAATTATCTCCCGATAACTCAAACATCCAACAATTTAAAGTAGGTATTAGGACAGAAGTTATCCTTTCTACAGCAAGGAAGAAATTAGCAAGCTCTTTCTGAGGTGGTCGAGTTTCTAGCTGGAACCCTGGCCAAGGTGGAGGCGGCTGGAACGTAGCTGCTTTCTGAAGCGTTTCGAAGGCGTTTTGGGAGGGGATTTTACCCCGGGTCTGAGCGACCCTCCCTCAGGGTCCGGCCGCTTAGGGCGGGACTTCTGGCACAGCGCCCCCTCCAGCCCCTCCGCGCCCCAGCGGCTGTCACTGGGACCGATTCCTGGCCGCTCGAGCCAAGCGTGCGGAGTTTCGCAGCTCGGGGGGCTCGCCTCGCAGTCCCCAGGGAGCCCCCCTCCGTTGCGGGCGCTCGCCGGAGCTGCACAGCCCCTCGCCCCACCCCGCCGCGGCGCGATGCCCTCTCTGGCGCTCTCAGCATCATTTTCCCCCAGGGGACAAGACGGGGACAAATTTGGGGGCCTCCCTGCGCTCGTCTCCTAGCGGGGGAAGAGGACACGCGGGAAGGAGGCCCCGTGAGTTTAGACTCCCGGGGCCTTCCACACGGGCACTCCGCGAGGGAGCGCCCCTCTCCTCCCGGGCGCGGGCGGCCGCGGTCCAGCCCAGCCGCGCGGAGGCGCCGCGGGCTCCCCGCCCCCGCCCCGGCGCTCCCGCACTCCCCCTAGCGGCCGCCGCGCGGCCTCGCTCCGTCCCAGGCTCGGCGGCGGCGCAGCTCACGTGACCGCGCTCCGGGCCTGCGGCCGCTGTCGGTTCCCCCAGTCACCGAGCGAGAGGGAAGAAACAAGATGGCGGCTGAAGGCGATCCGGAGTGGGGCCCCAGCAATTCGGATTGAGCCTTCTCCCTCCACCCGCCTCCCCCGGCCGGGCCCCTCCCGCCCGGCCCCGCGGGC
>SJXQ01000093.1:306091-337326 GCA_006408695.1 Aepyceros melampus | reverse complement strand
AAATGCGACGGCCCGTCAAGTGGCAGAAAACTAGATTTACTAGAGGAAAGAGGCGCATTGTTCAAAATGGAGATTGCATTGTTGCAGTTCGCAGGCCACACGCTCGCTCTCTCGCTCGCTCTCTCCCCTCAGCCCCCTCTTTTTCCTCTTAAAAATGTGTGCCAGTGCAGTGTCTCCACGGGCAGAGTTGAAACTTTGGCACACACACATCCATTGCATTCATTTTTCGCCCCTTGTTTTGGTTTGGTTTTTTGGAATGAAAGAAGCTTCTTGTTTTTGCAAACCTCTTTGCATTTCTAATGTGGTTTCTTTTAGATTTTTCGTCTATAATCGGTTCCTAAAAAAGGGAATGGAGGATTCAGACAGATTGTGCCATACAAACACACACACACACACAACATGCTTCTCTTCACACCCCGAGCTGTGTGGTTTTAAAACTGTCTTAAGGAAATGGATCAGTTGGGTTAGTAGGAGAGCCTTATCTGGTCCTGTGTGTGTGTGTTTATTCTTGAGTGCTCATGGGCTCGTGCAACAGTTGCTGGTGAATGGCTGATTAAAAAGCAAGGAAGAAAAACCAAAGAAAACCAAAACAAATTTGCTGTTTTATCTGATTCCAGTATCATTTTGGTAAAATGCAAAATAAGGGACCGCAGGAACTTGCGTCTTAACTAATTTGATCCCTTTGCCTGAGAAATGCCGTTTCCTGTCACCTGTTGCAGAGACGTATGGTTGATCATGCAGACGTAATTGCTGGAGATGAACTTTTGCACCAACTTCCAAGTCACACAACAGAAGTATAGGGAAATTTAATGCAAAATGACTTTTTCTTTTCATTCTATTTCTGAGGGTAATAAGTCCTCTTTGATCTACAATGAACTTCTCCATGGTGACTCCTGTTTTCTCAGAGAGCTTTTCCAGTATCATTTTGGTAAAATGCAAAATAAGGGACCGCAGGAACTTGCGTCTTAACTAATTTGATCCCTTTGCCTGAGAAATGCCGTTTCCTGTCACCTGTTGCAGAGACGTATGGTTGATCATGCAGACGTAATTGCTGGAGATGAACTTTTGCACCAACTTCCAAGTCACACAACAGAAGTATAGGGAAATTTAATGCAAAATGACTTTTTCTTTTCATTCTATTTCTGAGGGTAATAAGTCCTCTTTGATCTACAATGAACTTCTCCATGGTGACTCCTGTTTTCTCAGAGAGCTTCTCCAGACTGGTGCTGAGATACATTTTGTTTATTTAAAAAACACATACACACAATGGCTGCTGTGTATTAAATTCGTAGTTGCAGTTTACTAAATTGTGAAAAAAAATCATAATTTATAGCGGTAACCTACAAGATCTTTTCCTTTGTATTTTTTTTTAATTTGAACTAAATTAGAATCCAGTTTTCAGAGCATTTCCGAATTAAAGTTCATGAAGGAATAGAGCCTTAGCAGTGATCAAGGTGTGTCACTTGTTTTTAAAAGAGACTGGACCAGCCCTCAAATAAAAATCAACAAAGAAGACAAAAAAAAAAAGGGACTGGAATAGGAGACGTGGTTAAATGTAAATGTGCCTTTTTTTTTTTTTTAAATAAATGCTTAAAACTCATTGGAGGAGTATGAGTATTAAGTCAGATGTAAGCCCATTTAGCTTGTCCTCCCAGCAAAGGAAAAAGGTAATTTCTTTTGCCTGACAGTAATACTGCCTGTCTTTGGGGTGGAGTGAGGGAGAGCTGGCAGGAGAATGAAGAGAATGAATCAAATGTCAAGTGTGTATGTCTTGTATGTGGGAAGGACTACACACCATTCTTGCCAGCTTAATTTCAGTGCATCTTTTATAGTAAGGATTTCTACCTTTCGGAATCACATGTGGTCTTTTCAGCCAGGAGCCCAGAACTGAAAGACTTGTGGAGAGTAAATTATACTATTGGAGGAAGTTTTCTCAGATTAGACAGAGCTAAGGCGTTTTGGCAGGGTGGTTCAGCTAACTTTAACTCCTCTTTGAAGGCTTAGCAAGTAATATTTAGGGTTGAGAGCAGTGTATATGCTGTTAAATTACAATTTTGTGGTTTGGTTTCCTTTTTTAAAAAGATCCTTATATCTTTATGTACTTCCATGATACTTTTTTTTTTCCGATGACATTCATAGTCTGTCTTGTGTATGCTTGTCACCTTTCACCTTTATGTGAGGTTAAGGCTTATATATCCTTATAATAATCTTACAGCCCCTGTAGTTCCTAGTGCACTGCCTTGAGCACACTACATTTGCTCGTCAAAGATTGGTTGGACAAATGATTGTTAGTAGCTGAGAACTTGTAATAGATGAAGTTGTGCTGATTCTTCAGTGGCTACCGTAATTCCTAAATATTTTGGATGTGGGAAACTAAGAAGTGGCCTAATTAGATTTTGATAGTTTGACCAGTTTATAGTAGCAGAGTTAATGTGTTTTGAGCTGCTGTTTCATATTGCTTGCCAGGCATTTTCCTTTCTTTGTTAGATGTGGTGGTAACTTGTTAGATGTTTTACTTTTGAAACATTATTTCTCAAGATTATGGTGAAAGAGGTGATACATTTTACGTCCTAAACTTTTAGAACATGTCCACTTGCCTGGAATAACAATTCATGATGTGAGTTGTTTAGGCTAAGCCCTTGTTTCATTTGTTTTATTGGGTGTGCTTCTAGGTAAATGTGTATATGTGTGTATATGCTTTGGAAGGAAAAATGTTCTAGAACTGGTTTAAGATATCCCAGAAGTTCATAAATAAATACATTTGGTGGATTTGAATCCACCTATGTTGTCAAGACTGAAAAGAGGAATATACTTTCCTGGTAATTTAGAATAAGTTGATTAAGTCTTGTAAACTAGAATGTTGGCTTAAGTACTAAATAAGAATGAGAAATTATACTTAGTATACTTATATACTTAGTATAAGAAATTACTCATTCATCTGTTCATACATTGAGTACTTCATAGGTAATGTACCTGTTGATGCAGGGACATTGGTTGATGTTACTAGATTAGTTTTCTAAAACCATAGATTTAAACAAGTTTTCAGTGGAGGTGAAATGTTTTCTTCTTAATGAAGAAAAAATTTAAATGGGTATGTAAGGTCCTCACATGACAGATCTTACTATAGGGATGGCAACTTGTTAATAAAAATTTGAAATTATCTAGTTTTGCTTAAGTTCAAAACATTTGGTTGCATAAGGCTTTTAGTATTTTTATTGTTAAAAGTTAGAATTATTTCAGACAGTAGGTTTTATGACATACTTTTGAAGTACATTGAGAAGAATTGTATAGAAAATGTTTTGCATAGGCATTTGGTAAAATTCTGACAGCACCTTTAAATCAAGTGTTTGCTGATTCAAAAAAGTTAAGTCAGACTTTAAAACAGAGCCGTTCTTGCATTTAACTTGTCCGGGACTTATGAGAATACTTAGCTGTTACTATGAAATTTGGAACTTCTGGTGACCTCAGAAAATAGAAGCCCTGGTGTTGTCCTGGGAGAGTTAGTGATTTATGCCCTCCAAGATTGTGACAGTTGAGAGGGGTGGCACAGGTGCCATGTGGATTTATCTGAAGAAGAATTCGTTACTCGTTTGACAATATTTATTCCCACCAGTTTCAAGCAAATATCTTTTCAGTATGTTGGGATTCCTGATTGCTACAAGTGAGATAGATACAAAGTACTGTGGAGAGTTAAAAGAGGGCAGGCTCATAAGCTGTGTGGGAGAGTTGGTATGGGTGTCTGTTTCCTGGATGGGCATGTGGCTAGTGAGGATGGGGATGTGGCCAGCGTGGATGGGCATGTAGCTAGTGAGGATGGACAGAGGCAGGGAGGCAGGAGCATAAACCAGGGCACTGACTTTCAAGTGTGGGCAGTCTTAAGTAACCTCCTTTAGCAAGATCCTTAGTATATGAATAAGAAACTGTTGAGCGCTAGTTAGAGAACAAGGCTACAGCATTTTTCCTCTCTCCCTCATCTGTTGGGTCAGGATTGGGCTAGATCAGTGGTCCTCAGTCATTTTTCACTTCAGGACCACCCAAGGGATGTGCTATATTCCTATCAGCACTATGCAAGGAGCGTGAAACAAAAGCACATTAAATCACAGATAATATTAAATTGCCGATTTAGCCAGCTCTTCCCCCCTGCAAATTGAGAAAATTAACGGAGAAGTGACATCTGAAGCCCTTTTCTTCTCTCCAGTCTATTTCAGATCTATTTCACTTGTGGGTATTGGGGATCAGTCAGAAGATCTGGAAACAAGTGGATATGATTCCACTGAGATGTCAGGAAATTTAGCATTGCTTCCGTTCTGCAGGGTGGATTGAAAGAGGACAGATAACTGGTGGGGATGTGGATGGGGTTTATAGCCCTGGATGGAAACATCAGTCCAGGAGGTACTTCAGAATTCTCCAAGCCTGGACAGCATCAGAAGTGTAGACAGAGGACTTCATCAGATAGGCCTCTGTAAGAATGGCAGTGTTTTCAATAGCAACAGGTATTCAGGATTATAAGAGAAATTAATGAGATCTGTTTTCGGGTATCAGTACTTGAAGAGGTTAAACATGAGAATTAAAAGAAAGAAATGAGGGCTCCAGAGAGTTATTACAGAGTTGGACGATGTGATCTGTGAGTGGTAGAGAGGTATGTCCAAGGTATGCAGTGGAGGTGGTCCTGTGTACCCCCAGGCCCAGGACTCAGCTGGGGTGGGAGTGGAAGTGGAGCTGGGTGTTGAAATGTGGGTGTGCAACAGCACTGGGGAGACTAAGGCCAGGAGCTCCGGTTTCTTCCCTCAGGTCCACCTTTTCTTCCTCTTCAGGACACTGTCCTCCCTGTGACTGCAGATTCTTAGAGTGGGGATGTGGGGGGTGAGAAGGTGGTGGGGCTGATGGGAGACCAGTAGTCTTGGTAAAAAACACAGGAGCAGATCCTAGCAGATGCTGTCTTTGCACTGGGTAGATCCCCCGTTCCCTGCTCCTTAGCACACTCTGAGGATCTCTTCCTAGAAGTCCTCCCAGGGTGCTGATGATCACCTTGATCTCTCTCCTCTTTGAATGCCTGCTTGTGGCACTTAGAGCCTCATCTTCATCATTTAGTACTAGCTTAGCAACTGACTCTTACTATTCTTTTTTTTTTTTTCATGCTTTCAGTCCTTTAAAATGATAACCCTCAGGAGGTAAAACATTTCTTAAAAAGAAAAAAACTTACAGAATGCACTTGAAAAGATTGGAAGTAAAATCATACAGATGGAATTAAAGTGCATATAGCTAAATGTTTTAATTGTTTTGTCTACTGGTATATGCCAAATTATTTTATGTATTTTTTCTAGATACTATGTTATATTACTCAAATATTTTTGGATTGCTGAATGATTTTTAAAAATAGTAACAGTAAGAGCTAACACTTATTGGACTTCTGAATTGCTAAATTATTTTCAAGTAATATTGAATAAAAGTTGCATTTAAAAATACAAAAACATTTTAAAAGTTTCACTTTAATTTTTATTTTTAAAATTTTATTTTATTCATTTGGCTGCCACGAGTCTTAGCTGCAGCATACAGACTTCTGTAGTTTTGGTGCACAGGCTTAGTTGCTCCAAGGCATGTGGGATCTTGACCCCTTGATCAGGGATTGAACCTGTTTCTCCTGCATTGCAAGACAGACTTTTAACCACTGGACCACCAGGGAATCCCTAAAAGTTGCGTTTTTAAAATAGCAGTTTTATTGAGATACAGAATTCATAGCATAAAATTCACCCGTTAAAAGAAAGAACAAGGTATTATTCAGTGGTTTTGGACTTCCCTGGTGACTCAGATGGTAAAGCCTCTGTCTACGATGTGGGAGACCTGGGTTCGAGCCCTGGGTTGGGAAGATCCCCTGGAGAAGGAAATGGCAATCCACTCCAGTACTACTGCCTGGAAAATCCCATGGGCAGAGGAGCCTGGCAGGCTGCAGTCTATGGGGTCGCAAAGCGTCGGAGACGACTGAGCGACTTCACTTCACTTCACTTTCACTTCAGTGTATTCATGGAGTTGTGAATGTATCACCCCTACCTAATTCCAGAATATTTTTATCACCCCAACAAGTCACAGCAGTCACTCCTTGTTCTCTCCCTCCCCTGCTCCATCTCCTGGCAACCACTACTTTCATTTTCTGTTGGTTTGTCTCTCATGGAAATTTCTTATGAAAAAAAATCATACAATATATAACTTCTTTCATTTAGATTAATGGTTTCAAGGTGCATGGATCTTGGAGCATGTAACAGTACTATATTTAAATAATATCCCTTTATATGGATGGATATACCACTTTCTGTTCATCCATTCATCACTCCAGGGACATCTGAATTGTTTCCACTTATTGGCAATAGTGAGTAACACTGCTGCTAATGTTCATGTATAAGTTTTTGTCTGGACAAGATGTGTTCATTTCTCTTGGGTATATCCTAGGAATGTTATAGTTGGATTAATTACAAATACTTTTTTTAATACAAATACAATTTTAATAGAATCACTTTAACCAGACTTACTTTTTTTGTTTGGAATAGTTTTGAAACAGTTCTCTTAGGATGAATGAGAGCTAGTTTGTTAGTCTTCCTAAATATCTATGATTTTTGAATTGCTTTTGGTCAGCTTGGAGAATTTATTCCAGGTTTGTCAGAGAAGGAGCAGTGTAAGTGGAGTCATATTTTCACACAGTCAGTGTGAGCAGTGTGGCAGGCTTTGGAGGCACTCACGTATGTAAATAAACTCACTACGAAGTCTTAGGCTATCATGATACATGAGAATCTCAAGATTCTAGGTAAATCTTTTATGAATGTCAAGGATCTAGAGAGGTAGCATGTAGCATAGAGATTACCGGTCCTCATGGATGAATGAATGAATGTATGAATCTGGGCTCTGTGGTGATGGGCATTTTGCTCAAGTCTTTGTACCTTACTTTCCTCTTTTGTAAAATATCATAGTACTGAATTTAATGTGTTGTGAGAGCCGAATGGGTTAATGTGTGTGAAATGCCTAGAACAGTGCCTGGTACTGGGTAAAGATTCAATAAATAGTAACTGTTCTTGTCTATTGACTTGTTCCTGAATTGTAAGCTGAGATTCTGTAAAAATATAGGAACCTTACTTACAATGTAGCAAGGTAGTATTTTATTCTGTCGGAAAACTGTCAGTTGACTCACAGGGTAGAAAAATATTTTGAAGACCACATTTAAGTAAAAGTTCACATTAAAATAGAGCTTTATTCCCTCTGCCTCCTTTAAAAGGGTTATTAAATGTTTAACTTCTCCATTCAGAACATTTAGTTTACCTAACATCTAATTTATTTTAGAACTATAATAAAAAATACATTGACTTCTGTTATTTACCGTTAGAGTAGAAAAACTGCTCTTGATAATTTCAGCTCTCTCCAAGACATCTTCCTCTGCCTTTTCCTTAAACCCCAGTTTTCCAGGTTTTCAAACCAGCCCCTGGCCCTTTCACTATGTCCCTCCTTCCCCTGAGATCTCATCTGTTCTCAAGTGGTTATTAAAAATTGCAGTGAAAAATTGAAAAATAGTTCAGTTTTACTCCTTTGGGAAAATACACATAATATAAAGATGAAAATGAAAATTATCTATAATCCCAGCAACCAAAGATACCCATTGGACATGTGTGTGTGTATGTTTGCGTGTGTGTGTTTTAATTCCATTTACTGCAACATGTTCTTAGTAATATTTTTTAGAAGTTATACTAAGATGAAATAAACTGATTGTTTTACCTTGATATACAGCAAACTTTTCCCATATCTTGGTTTCTTTTTTTCTTTTTAGCCATGCCACACAGTTTGTGGGATCATAGTTCCCTGAGTAGGGAGTGGACCTGGTCCCGGCAGTGAAAAGTAACCTACTGCACTGCCAGGGAATTTCCTGAAACTTCTTTTTGCTGCTTTCATTGTTGATTCTGTTTCTCGGGTCCTACCGCCCCCTTGGTTTACTTGTCTGTTTCAGCACAATCTCTAGTTGCTTCCTAGGAATGGGTGCATGAGAAATAAACTTGCCTTTTTTAAAAAATCATTATGCATCTGAAAATGCCCTTTTCAATCCTAATTCTTGGTGGAGAATTTGGCAGGGGGTAGGGTTCTAAATTTAAAGAAGCACTTTCACGGAAAGGTCTGCTTTGCTGTGCTCCAGCATCGAGGATTGCTGTTGTGAGGTGAGGGGCCATCCTGATTACCTCGTGTCTGACCTGTTTTTATCCCTCCAAAATCACTGTGGACAGTGACTGGAGCCACAAAATTAAAAGACGCTTGCTCCTTGGAAGAAAAGTTATGACAAATGTAGACAGTGTATTAAAAAGCAGAGACATCACTTTGGCGACAAAGTTCTGTATAGTCAAAGCTACGATTTTTTTCAGTAGTTTATGTACGGATATAAGAGTTGGGCCATAAAGAAGGCTGAGCGCTGAAGAATTAATGCTTTTGAATTGTGGTGCTGGAGAAGACTCTTGAGAATCTCTTGGACAGCAAGGAGATCAAACCAGTCAATCCTAAAGGAAATCGACCCTGAATACTCATTGGAAGTACTGATGCTGGAGCTGAAGCTCCAATACTTGGGCCACCTGATGCGGTGAGCTGACTCATTTGAAAAGACCCTGATGCTGGGAAAGATTGAAGGCAGAAGGAGAAGGGGGCGACAGGATGAGATGGTTGGATGGCATCACCAACTCAGTAGACATGAGTTTGAGCAAACTCCAGGAGATAGTGAAGGACAGGGAGCCTGGCGTGCTGCAGTCTGTGGGGTTGCAAAGAGTCAGACAAAACTTAGTGACCGAACAACAGCAAAGCTTCTAGGCTCTTTTCCTGGTCCCCAGGACGCTGAAGTTTTAAAGGGACTGCATATCCCTTGATGTGGCTCTTTTTCACTCATTCTGCCCGGGTACTTGGTGGGCCCTTTTAATCTGCAGACTCATACTCTTTAGTTGTGAGAAAATGTTTTTCTTATTTGCTAATTTCCCCCCAAATTTGATCTGTTCTTTTGTTGAACTTCTCTCTACTTAGATGTTAGGAATTTTAGACTCTTCATGTGAAATTTCTTATCTTTTTCAATTCTTTTTATCTGTTTATCAATTTGGTCTGCTTTCTGGGAGAGTTTCTCTTCCGAGCTTTCTATTAAATCAGTTTTTATTTCAGCTGTCAGATATTTAATTTCTAAAAACTGTTTTCTGTGTTCTTTTCATCCTGTTTGTTTACACAGTATCTTATGTTTCTCATTATTGATAATTAAAAAAAATACTGAAGTGCAACTTATATATGGTAAAATTCACCCTTTTTAGTGTAGAGTTTTGACTGTGGCTCAGATGGTAAAGTGTCGACCGCAATGCGGGAGACGTGGAGTTCAATCCCTGGGTTGGGAAGATACCCTGGAGAAGGAAATGGCAACCCACTCCAGTACTCTTGCCTGGAAAATTGCATGGACAGAGGACCCTGGTAGGCTGCAGTTCATGGGGTCGCAAAGAGTCGGACATGACTGAGCGACTTCACTTTCTTTTGACTCTTAAGTTTTAGCAAATACATACAGTCAGGTAACTACCACTACCATGAAATACAGAGCAGTTCCATCACCTCACCTCAACTGTGCTCCAGTAGTCAACTCGGCTCCCTCACCCCAGGCCACCACTGATCTATTTTCTGTCCCTGTAGTTTTGCCTTTCCCTGAATATCATATAAATGGAGTTACAACCTATGTAGCTTTCTGAGTCTGGCTTCTTTTACCTAGTATAATGCACTTGAGATTTACCAAGATATGGCTTGTGTCTTGGTCATTCCTTTTTGTTGCCAACTAGGTATTTCATTATATGAATATACCACAGTTGGTTTATCCATTCACCCATTTAAGAACATCTGAGTTGTTTTTAGGTTTTGGAGATTATAAATAAAACTGCTTTAACCTCGCACTTACAGGTTTTCGTGTGAATGTAAGTTTTCCTTTTTCACGGGTAAAGAGGAGTGGAATCACAGGGTTATATGCTAAGCGTATTTTAACTTCCTAAGAAACTGCCAAACTGTTTTCTTTTTTAAAAAAAATAGTTTTTATTTGTTTCTTTTTGGCAGTGCTGGGCCTTCGTTACCACTCTAGCTTTTCCTCCAGTCGCGGCGAGCGGGCGCTCCTCTTGTTCTGGAGCACAGGCTCTAGTTTGGACTTCAGGAGTTGCGGCACTCGGGCTCAGTAGTGGCAGCTCTTGAACTCTAGAACGCAGGCTCAGTAAGTTGTGGTGCGTGGACCTGGCTGCTCTGTGGCATGTGGGATCCTTCCAGGTCAGGAGTTGAACCCGTGTCCCCAGCATTGGCAGGCAGACTCTTGACCACTTAGCTACCAGGGAAGCCCCAAACTCTTTTCTAGCTAAGCATTTCCAGTTAAACGTTTTGCATCCTCACCAGCAATGGATGAGGGTTCTGCTGCTGCAGCTGCTAAATCGCTTCAGTCATGTCCGACTCTGTGCGACCCCGTAGACAGCAGCCCACTAGGCTCCCCTGTCCCTGGGATTCTCCAGGCAAGAACACTGGAGTGGGTTGCCATTTCCTTCTCCAGTGCAGGAAACTGAAAAGTGAAAGTGAAGTCGCTCAGTCATGTCCGACTCTTAGCGACCCCATGGACTGCAGCCCACCAGGCTCCTCCGTCCGTGGGATTTTCCAGGCAAGAGTCCTGGAGGGATGAGGGTTCTAGCCATTCAAATAGGTGTATAGCGGTATGTTTCAGGGCTTCCCTGGTGGCTCAGATGGGAAAGAATCTGCCTGCAGTGCGGGAGACCTGGGTTCAGCCCTTGGTGGTGAAGATACACTGGAGGAAGGCATGGCAACCCACTTCAGTATTCTTTCCTGGAAAATCCCCATGGACAGAGGAGCCTGATGGGCTACAGTCCATGGGGTCACAGAGAGTTATATTTCATTCTGGTTTTAATTTGCATTTCCCTAATGCTGAGCATCTTTTCATATGCTGCTTTGCTGTGAAGAAAATCATTGGTAAACTATCTGCTGAAATATTTTGCCATTTTTCACTGAGTGGTTTTTTTGCTACTGAATTTGGCAAGTTCAGCTAACATAATAATTATTTATGCTATATAGCTTTCCGAAGCTCTGTTCCTTTTTTCAGAGCATTTTCTTCCTGGATGCAACATCCTTACTTACCTAAGGACATTTATTATAGTTTTTTTGTGTGTGTTGGGTGGAGATCAACTGCACCTCGTGACTTGTAGGATATTAGTTTCCCCACCAGAGATCGAACCTGGGCCTGTGGCAGTGAAAGTGCCAAGTCTTAACCCCTGGACCACCAGGGAATTCTCTGTTATAGGATTTTTTTTTCCCCACTTTGTTTCTTTTGTTTCATCAGACTCCATTCTTCTGTTTTGGTTTTTTTCTCTTTGACGTTGGAGGCTTCTTTTCAAATGCCTCTGGGCCCTCGGCTGTTCACACTTGGGAGTGAAGCGCTGGGCAGGCACTTTGTGGGCGGCCGTGGTTTGACAGTTGGTGGGCTTCACTCGGATATCAGTGTTTTTGTTTTTGTATATTTGTTTTCTCTTTCACACTTGTGTCTTTCTCATATGAATCTGTTTGGTTTTTTTTTCTTTTCTCCTTTTTTGCCTGTGCCACGAAGCATGTGTGATCCTAGTTCCCTGAACAGGGATCGAACCTGTGCCCCCTGCATGGGAAGCGATGAGTTTTAACGACTGGATTGCAAGGGAAGTCCTCTATTTGGTTTCTTAAGGGAAGCTTTCTTCCATCTTTTACCGGGACCTGGAAGTAGGGGTCCGAGGGTAAGTGACAAGTACCCTGGGAAGCTGGAGAGGTCAGGTGGCTAGAGTTCATGCTTAGAGTAGGCACACTTCACTAAATTTCCCTGTTAAAAACCTGAGCAATCTTTTTTTTTTAATTGTGGTATAATTGGTATAAGGGCTTCCCAGGTGGTACAGTGGTAAAGAATCTGCCTGCCAATGCAGGAGATGCAGGTTGGGTCCCTGGGTCAGGAAGATCCCCTGGAGTAGGAAGCGGCAACCCACTCCAATTGCCTGAAACATTCCATGGACAGAGGAGCCTGGTGGACTGAGCACACACATGCCCATAATTGATACGTAACTTGATTTTAGTTGCAGGTATACAACATAATGATTTGGTATTTCTATATATTGCCAAATGATCGCCACACTAAGTCTAGTTAATATCTGTCAACATATCAATACATAGTTACAAAACATGTTTTTCTCTCCTGGTGAGAAATTTTGAGACCTACTCTGTTAGCAGCTTTTAAATATACAATACAGCTTTCTTAAGCATAGTTACCATGTTGTACCATACATGTCTGTGACTTATATATAACTGCAAGCTTGTGTCTTTTGATTCATCTTCACCCATTTTGCCCACCCACTATGCCCTGCCTCTGGTAACCATCAGTCTGTTCTCTGTATCTATGAGCTTGTTTGTTGGCTTGGTTTTAGTTTCCACATACAAGTGAGATCGTACAGTATTTGTCTTTTTCTGTCTGACTTTATTTCACTTAGCATAATGTCCTCAGGGTCTATCCGTGTTGTCACAAACGGCAGGATTTCCTTCTTTTTTATGCCTGAATAATATTCCATATTGTTTGTGTGTACACCACATTTTCTGTGTCCATTCATCCATCAATGGACATAAAAGCTATTTCATGTCTTGATTATAAATAAAACTGCTGTAAACATTTACTTATAGCTAATGAATGATGTTGCAGTGGACATGGAGGTGTAGATATCTTTTTGAGACAGTGATTTCTTTTTCTTTGGATGTATACTCAGAAGTGGAATTGCTGGATCATATGATAATTCTACTTTTAATTTTTGGGGAACTTTCATACTGTTTTCCAAGTTATATTCCCACCAGCAGTGGACAAGTGTTTCCTTTTTTCTACATCCTTACCAACACTTGTTATTTCTTATCTTTTTGATAATAGCCATAACAACAGGTGTGAGGTGAGGTCTCACTAGGGTTCTTTTCTCTTTGTTCTCGTATGTTTTTATCTTTTGTACTTCTTTGCTTTCAATTTACCAAGTGTTGAGAGGAAAAGGATATTAGCTCATGTTACATATTAATCATGTGTAAAGTGAAGTCACATTAAGTGTTTCTCTACAAAACACTTTAAAAATAACTTAACCTAATACTTACTCAGAGTGCAAGGTACTGTGTTAAAAACCTTCATGAGATCCGATGGTGGATAAATCGGTCCCTATTCCAGGAGTTCTCAAGAGTGAATAATAACACAGTACATAAATATAAAATAGCATAGGGCAGGCCATGGTAAATGCTGTAAGAAAAACAAATTTAGGGAGGGAAGTCATATTCTATTTGGGAGGTCGGAAATGGGGTCAAGAGCAAGGTGAAATCTGAGCTATGTCTTGAAAGTTGGGTAGGATTTCTCCAGGTGGAGATGGAACAGGAAGAGAAAAAGAGAGCTGAAAGGTATCAGATGAGAGGAACGTGCACATTCAGACAAGACTGAAGAGAAGTAGAGTTTATATTTTGGTCCAACTTCAATAAATGCCAGTTTGAGGAAATTGTGCTTAGTAGGCAGTGGGGAGTCATTGAATGTTTTAAAGCTGTAATGTGTCATGATAAAGCTGAGCTTTTTGAAAAAGTAATGTGGCTTTGTTGTGTAGAATTTTGGTCGAATAGGAGGGGGCTGATATAAAATAAGGTTCTGTCCTAGGCTTTCCCAAGTAGTTAAGCTCTCCTGTACAGTCATTCCTTAGTGTCTGTGGGTGGTCGGCTCTAGGACCGCCCCCTCGCCATGATACTGAAGTCTGCTGGTGCCCAAGACTCCAGTCCTCCAGTGCCGAACTCCTGGATGTGGAGGGTTGACTTTGGCTGTGATTACTCGTAGTGACTAAACCTTTAGACTAATCTTAGTTCACATTCCTGATTTTTTTTTTAAGGCTTTCCTATGTATTCCTGATGTATTATAAATATTATATAACATGCATGCATGCTCAGTCGCTCAGTCATGTCTGATTCTTTGCAATCCCATGGGCTGTGGCCCACCAGGCTCCTCTGATCATGGAATTTTCCAGGCAGAAGTACTGGAGTGGGTTGCCATTTCCTACTCCAAGGGATCTTTCCGATCCAGGGATCCATCCCGCATCTCCTGCATTATTCAGGCAGGTTCTTTACCACTAAGCCACCTAGGAAGCCTCATTTATATATAATATATATAGATACTTTATAATAAAAAATGCATTTTCACTGGCAGTGTGTGAAAGTGTCTCTTTCACCAGCACTGGTTATTTATAAACCAGCTTTGCATTCAGTGGGTTAAAAGCTCTCATTTGGATTTGCATTTTTTTTTTTTTTTAGATTACTCATAAAATCTAATATCTTCGTGGCCTCTGACACCCACATCTCTGAAGTCATGGTTTCCTTCCTGTGTTTTAACTCATGGATGAGTGAATCCTTCTTGAACCCCTCTTGGAAAGTCCTATAGGCACATCTAATTCCACATGTTCCAAATAGAGTTCATGCTTTAATGACTGCTCCCGACCTCCCATTTCCTTCTCAGTTAATAATGGCACTGCCCACTGAATTGCCCAAGTCAGAAGTGAGGAAGTGACAGATTCCTCCCTATGCCTCACCCTCCACGTGCAGGCTTGTCACCAGGTCCTGTTCAGTTTACATCTTACGTCTCTTTTAAATATCTTTCAGTTCTCTTGTCCATACATGCTGATGGCAACCTGAATCAGGCCTTCTTTACTCTATACTTGGTCTCTTAAGGAACCAGCCTGCCTGCCTGGTCTCCTTTTTTCCATTCATCTCTCGTTTCCATCTTCCATGTACATACTGCTCTGCTCTGAGACAAAGCTGACCATGTTATGCCCTTTCTTAAAAATCTCTGCGGGAAGATGAGTATGTGTGTTAGCATATGTGGATAGTTCTGACTTGACTTTTGCTTCCTCTGCCGGCCTCATGTTCTGTTGCTTTGCTGAATTGTTCATTTATTTAAAAAATACCTGTTGAGAACCTCCTGTGTTCCAAGCGCTCTGTGAGATAAAGCCGCGAACAAAGCAGATGTGGCCCCTGCCTTGAATCCACGGGGGAAGGCGGCCAGTGCATCAGCGAGAGAAGTGCTTCCAGGGGGGCGAGTAACAGTGACTTTGTGGTGTGTGTGTGTGGGGCTGCCACAAAAAGCCTCCTTGCGGAGGGGACAGTTGAGTTCAGAACTGAAGCAGCTGGGGGAGGGGAAGGGAAAGAGGACTCTAGGCCATAAGATCATTGTATGAAATGGACTGGAGGGAAGACCATGATGTGACCAGATGAATGTTGTTTCCCCCTCCACCTCTGGCTATAGGCTAGAGAGTGAATTGGAGTTGGGTAAGAATTAATGAAGGAAATTAGGCAGTTGAAATAGACCAGGTGATAGATTTTGTACCTTGGAGAGAAATATTTAAAAAATACTGGGTTGGCCAAAAAGTTCATCTGCTTTTTTTCATAACATCATACAGAAAGACCCAAACGAACTTTTTGGCCAACCCAGTAATTTAGGACTTAGAATGGCACATCTTAGTGATAGACTGGTTAGATGGGGTATGCTCAAAGTTGACTTGACTTCTAAATCTCCTTTGTTTTTTTGTTCACAGCTTACTTCTCTTCCCCTTAAATTTGCCTGTCCAGTAGTACTGAATTTCTTTGTAAAAGTTCCCTTCACACTGTGCTTCTGTGCTCAGTTGCTCAGTTATGTCTGACTCTTTGTGACCCCGTGGACTGTAGCCCGCCAGGCTCCTCTGTCTGTGGAATTTTCCAGGCAAGAATACTAGAGTGGGTTGCCATTTCCTACTCCAGGGAGTCTTCCTGACCCAGGAACTGAGCCCGCGTCTCTTGTGTCTCCCACGTTAGCAGGCTGAGTCTTTACCACTGCGCACCCGGGAAGCCCTCCCCTCACATGCCTTCCAGTTATTCACTGCTGTGATGGCTCACTCCTAGTCAGCCATCCACATCCGGCAGCTTGCCTTCTCTGGGCACCATTCATTGGTCCTTAGGCGGGACTGAGTTCTTTTATCTCTCCCCTACCCCACCCTGCCCAGGACTGTATCCATTTATATGTTTTTCAGTTTCCAAATATTTGAGGATTTTCAAAGGTGTCTTTCTTTCTGTTACTTATTTCTAACTTAATTTCATTGTGTTCACATGACTTTAATTTTGTAAAGCATTTTTAAAGGTTTGTTTTGTGCCCCCAAAAGTTGTCTGTCTACATGGATGTTCCAAGTGTACTTAGAAAGAAAGTGTATTCTTCTGCTGGTTGGTAGCGTGTTCCTGAAGAGTCAGCTTAGGTGGGTTGCAGTGTAAAGGTCTTCTGTATCCTTGCTAATTTTCCACCAGCCTATTCTGTTGATTACCAAAAGTCTACAATTACTGTCGCAGATTTGCCCATTTCTCTCTGGAATTCTATTCAGTTTCCACATATTAATAGTTTGAGGTTCTGTTATTAAGTCCATAAACATTTAGGGAGGATTATTCAATCCCTTCATCATTATATCTTTTTTTTTTTTTAAGTATTTATTTATTTGGCTACACGAGGTCTTAGTTGCAGCATGACAACTCTTAGTTGGGACGTGTGGGATCCAGTTCCCTGACAGGGATTGAACCCAGGCCCCCTGCATTAGGAGCACAGAGCTTAGCCACTGGACCACCAGGGAAGTCCCCATCATTTTATCTATTTGTTAAGACATTCTGCTGAAATGGACTGTAATTATGTGGCTGTCTCCTTAGTTAGAACCTGCCTTAGAGCAGGGAGATTCTCATTCATCTCTCTCCTCTTAGCGCCGCCTCTATCTCTAGTATGCAGTAGGCAGCACCAGTCATTGTTGAACTTTGTGTTAAAAAGAAACAACCTAGATTCTTTTCACTCTTAGTTTTGCCCTGTCCAGTATGGCAGCCACAGCCATGTGGGGCCATTTAAATTAAGTAAAGTAAGACCTGTAAAGTAAGACCTCAGTTCTTCATTGGCGCTAGCTACATCTCCCGCGCCCAGGCACCGTGTGTGATGTAGAACATTGGGGTCGTTTCTTATCATCACAGAAAGCTCCCTTGGGCTGAGTGGTTTGTTGTAGTCAGCTGCTTCTGCCAGGCTGTGGGAACTTACCGCTTTTCCTCTGGCTTTGTATTTGCCCCGAATCCTGTGTGGCCTGGGTTAGCCCCTGCACTCTGACCGGGGTTCTTCTCTGTTAAGCCTGTCAGCAAAGTGTTATTTGTTGATGTGATGGTGTTGAATTTCTGGAGTGAGATTTGGACTCAGCTTTGGGAAGATGGCATCATTTGTTGTTCTCTCTGGTAGGGAAAGAGGAGAGGTAGTCAGCTAACCTTTAGTTTAAAAAAAATCTGTCATGGTCCTGAGAAAATTAAGTGAAGTCATAGATGTAAGACAGAAGGGAAAAAGCAATCAAAATTCTTCAGAGACTTTTAGATGAGGCATTTAGTTTGACAACTAAGAGAATTCCTTATTGTAAAAGTCTGAAAGTTGGTTTGTGAACTGAGTACTGATAGGTTATCTCAGTTGTCTGCTGCTGCTGCTGCTAAGTCGCTTCAGTCGTGTCCGACTCTGTGCGACCCCATAGACGGCAGCCCACCAAGCTCCCCCGTCCCTGGGATTCTCCAGGCAAGAACACTGGAGTGGGTTGCCATTTCCTTCTCCAGTGCATGAAAGTGAAAAGTGAAAAGTGAAATGAAGTTGCTCAGTCGTGTCCGACTCTTCTTGACCCCATGGACTGCAGCCCACCAGGCTCCTCCGTCCATGGGATTTTCCAGGCAGGAGTACTGGAGTGGGGTGCCACTGCCTTCAGCTGTCTGAGTTCTGTATAAAACCTCTTTCTCAGGAGTCTCTGGACAAATGACTCAACTACTTTAATAGTTTTCAAGGAAAAGACACCACTTTTGGGGTGGGATTCTTTTGTTAATGAAGTGAGTTGAACTGCGGTATGGAGCCTCAGCACATTTGCCAAGAAGCCTGATGCTTAGACTCCTCTCCTCGTGAATGTGTTCTGGAATTCACTCACCTGGGAGACCGCCTGGCCAAGTGGTTCATGCTGAACGACTCTTCAGTAGGTGCACTTTCTGCATTTCACTGTCACGGCTTCCTCCTTGATTTCATCATGCTAACATTGCCTCCTTGGAGGTCTGTTTATAGTATATCCTATTTATGGAACTTAAAAGGCATTTCAGAAACGCACACATTAATCTGTGAGGAATTTCTCATCTTGTCCTTTTCCTTCTAATGCTTGCATAGCTATATCAAGACTTGTCTGAGGAAATAGTCGAGCATTTACAATAGCTGATAAAATGTTAAACTTTCCTATCATGCAGCTTTCCCTGTTCTTCTAGACATCAGAATTCTTTCACACACTCCTTGAAGTCTTAATAAATTTCCCTTTTCTCCAACTTAAGACCATAATCTGCTTTCAAAGTATTATTCAAATAATAAAAAAATTTTAAAATGATTTTACTGTAATTTCAGATACATATTTGAACTTTTTAGTTTCAATTAATCTGGGTGAAATACCTCAGATTTCTGATTCTCTGTAAACTTGGAAGATTGCCTTTATCCAGATATATTATTGTCCTTAATTATAAATAACTTGAGTTATAAATCCTCCCTGCGTTTTAGGAGAAACCTAAGCATGGGAGATTGTGTATGGCAGGGGTCACAAGCCTGAATGCTGCGGAGTCCAAGTGGATTAAAGATGTGGAGTGGCCTTTTCTTCTTTTACTGATAGTGCATAACTGCAGTTGGTGTTAAAGTTTATTTGTCTTGAAAAGCTAGCCCTATTGGTATTTTGGTTTTTGCTTTTACAGACAGTGCTGTTATAAATGTGCTAGAGATGTATCTTTCGTCACCCGGACTGGTGTTTCTATAAGGTAGACTCCTAAGACAAGATTGTTGGGTCACATTTAAAAAGCTGAGCCAGGTTACACTCTCATTACCTATTTTTTTTAGACCTTCCCCAATCTGTGTTTATGTGGCTTTTAAATGGATTTTTTCTGGAACTTACCGAAGTTTACTCAGATCTTTAGCAGGTGTTCTTGGATAGAGACTAGGCCCAAAGTCCCTTCCTCATCAATTTATTGGTAAATATACGTACTTGTAATACGAGAGCCTGAGGTTTAGCTCCTGAATTATGTCTCTGACAGTTATCTGACCAAGTGGGAATGAAATTCTTTATTGCTCCTTAGCTTGAATTTGACCTTCTAGAAGCCATTCCTCTGTGACTGGATGATCCTAATGGGCAAGGGATTGGCAAACTTTCTCTTACAAAGTGCTGGATAGTAAATATTGTGGTCTTTGTGGGCTAGACAGTCTCTGCTGTAACTGCTGAACTCTGCCATTGTAGCATGACAACAACTGGAGGCCACAGGTAAAGATGAGCGTGGCTGTGTTTGCATGAAACTTTATTTATAAAAACAGCCTTTGGCTGGCCAGTTTGCCAACCCCTTTCTGAGCTCTTGACGTTCATTCATCTGTGATTTGGATAACTAGGTTAGGAAAAGAGCTTTGGATTTTTAAAATACCACTTGAAAGTCTAGTAAGAACTTCAGTTTTTAATTTTTACTTTTCCTCTTTATCAGGAAAGAACTACAAAAAACTTAGAAAACTCAGAAGATAGCATTAATAGTTTGGTCACTCCTTACATAACCAGCTTTGTGTGGATGTGTGTGTATTTATATGAGGAATACTTACTTGTGCATAGAAATGTACCTTAAAAAAAAAAAAACAACTAGATAATGCCTAATTGGTTTTGTAAATCTTTTCCCTTATACCATGAGATCTTAGTATGTCTTTAAATATTGTCTACGAAACTGCTCTCATGGAGTCACAGATTTTAAAGATGAGTTTTATATTTAGCCACCTCTTCTCTTTTCTGATTGTTTCTAATAGCTTATTTGTTGGGTTGGATTTTCTAGGAATAAAGTTGTATCATTTTCAAACGTGAATCATGTGCATACATCTGCTATCTTATGTTTATTTCTCCTTTTTTTTCTTTTCAAATTGTATTACCTACCATCTCCAAAGCGATGTTAAATACCAGTTGAAATGAGAAGCATCTTCGTGTTCTTTCTAAATTCCATGAAACTGATGCTAATATTTCTCTGTTAATTGTTATGCTAGCTATCAGCTTTTTTGTTTTTTGCTGTCCTAGTAAGCATATAGGGATATTTCATTTTGGTTTTGAATTTAAGTGCATTGTTATGTAATGTGCTTGCATTTTCTTTTGGTCTGTGGCTTGTGTTTCTTTTAACTGTCTAATCCATGAGCACATTTTTTCTCTACGTTAATTCAAGTCTTTGATCTCTTTCATCACTGTTTTTTTTGTTTGTTTTAAGCATACTGGTCCTGTTCATATTATTACGTTGTACCTATCTTTCATGATTTTTGGTGCTATTATATCTGGTACTTATAATTTAAATTTGAACTTGGTGACTTCCCTGGTGGTTCAGTAGTTAGAACTCTGTGCGTCCAATGCAGAGGGCAGGATTTGATCCCTGATTGGAGAACTAAGATGCCACATGCCTCATGGTATGACCAGAAGAAAAAGAATTTGAATTTCCAGTTATTAATTGTTATAATAAAAATATAATTGATTTTTTTGTATTGGTCTTTGTGACCTTGTTAAACTCAACTGCTAGTGTGGTAGATTTTTGGGGGAGGGGGGTGGCGGTTTTCTTGGGATTTTCTACATAGGTAATCATGTTGTCTGGCAAATAGAGATGGTTTTAGGTCTTCCTTTTCCAAGCTGAATTTTCTTTTTTTTTTTTTTACTGAAGTATAATTGATTTACAATATCGTGTTAGTTTCAGGTGTGTAGCAAAGTGGTTCAGTTTTATATATATCTATTTCTTTTCTTTTTTATTCTTTTCCATTATAGTTTATTACAAGATATTGAATTCAGTTCCCTCTGCTATACGGTCAGTCCTTGTTTATTTTATGTATGATGGTGTGTATCTGCTAATCCCACACTCCCATTCATCTCTGCCCCTTTCCCCTTTGGTCAGCATAAGTTTGTTTTGTATGTCTGTTAGTCTGTTTCTGTGTGGTAAACAAGTTGATTTGTACTGTTTTTTTAGATTCCACATATAAGTGGTTTTTTATAATATTTGTCTTTCTCTGTCTGACTTACTTCACTTAGTCTGATAAATCTCTAGGTTCGTCTGTGTTGCTTCAAATGGCATTGTTTCTTTTCTTTTTTTTTTAATGGCTGAGTAAGAATACTCTGCTGTGTATATATACCACATCTTTATCCATTCATCTCTTGGTGGCCGTATAAGTTGCTTAAGTCTTGGCTATTATAAAAATTGGCTTCGATTTAACTTCATATGTCAGAGTATGACTAAATGTTTAAAAAATGAAATCACTTGAGATTTGTTTTATGACCCAGAATATTGTCTGTTTAGGTGACTGTTCCATATGTACAAGGAAGGAAGATTCTGCTGCTGTTGGATAGAGTGTTCCTTAAATGTCAGTTAGGTCAAGTGTGTTGATACTGTTAAAGTCTTCTATATCCTTGTGGATTTCCCATCTACTTGTTCTGTTGATTACTAAGAGAGGAGTGTTGAAATTTACAACCATTGTCACAGATTTGTTCTCTGTCTCCTTGCAGTTTTGTATGTTTATACTTCATGTATTTTGTGGTTTTGTTATTAGATTCATAAACATTTATGGTTGTTTGCCTTCTTGAATACCTGACCCTTTATCATTATGAAATGACCTTCTTTACTCTGGTAATAGTCTTTGCTTAAAATCTACTGTTTGATATTAATATAACAAATTCAGCTTCATTCTTTTTGAATAGAGTGTTAGCATGGTATACCTTTTTCTACCCTTGTACTTTTAAGTCTACTATGTCATATTTTGGAGAAGGAAATGGCAACCCACTCCGGTGTTCTTGCCTAGAGAATCCCAGGGACGGGGGAGCCTGCTGGGCTGCCTTCTTGGGGTCGCACAGAGTCGGACACGACTGAAGCGACTTAGCAGCAGCAGCAGCATGTCATATTTTAAAGGATTCCTTGTTTGTTTTTTAATCCAGTTTTATGACAGGGAATTTAGATTATTTACATTAAATATATTTATTTTTTTCTTTTTTGGCTGCAGTGCAAGGCTTGTGGGATCTTAGTTCCCCAACCAGGGATTGAACACTGGCCCTCGGCAGTGAAAGGACTGTAGTCCTAACCATTGGACCATGGCCCACCAGGGAATTCCCATGTTTTTTCTTTTTCATTTGGTTCCTCTGTTTCCTCTCTTTCCTGCCTGCTTTTTGCATTAGTTGAATATTGTCCTATTTTAATTTATTAGCTTTTTGGTTATATCTGTGCTACTTTTTTAGTGGTTCCTTTAGGAATTGCAAAATACTTACCTACTTAGTTTTTTATTCCTTTAGGTAAAATTTTAAAGTGTCACAACCATAAAGTTTCACTTATCCTAGTCCCCTCCCCAATGCTATCACATATAATGTCTATAGTTGTCCCTTTTTATTTATGGGGGACTGATTCCCAGGACCCCTGCAGATAATCAGAATCTCCAGATGTCAAGTCTCTTGATAAAGTGGCACAATACAGTTGGCCTTAGGTATCAAACTCTATTTACATAGAAAGCCCCACTGGACGTTGTGACAGTTTTTCGCTCTCAACCATTATACATATTTTAAAGCGCTTAAGAGTTGAAACTACCTTTTTGTTTGTTTTTTAATTTGTTGCTCTTCCTTTGTTCCTGATAATCCAGTTTTCACTCTGGTATTATTTCTGTTTGTTTTACTATTTTTACCATTTGTTTTAAAGCAAGATTTCTGGCCTCAAATTCTTGTAGTTTTTCTTCATCTGAAATGTTTTAAGTTTTCCTGAATTGTTGAAGGGTATTTTTGAAGGTTATAGAATTCTGGGTGGATACTTCTGTAAGCACTTTAAAGATAGTCCACCCTCTGGAGTTATTTGAATTGTTGTTCTTTCGTGTGTATTGTTGTTGTTTTATCTTGCTGTTTGTAGATTTTCCCTCACCTGTACGTTTTGGGATTTCTTCCGTACTCTGGTTGCAGGGGCCCCCTTTGCTTGATCTGCTGGCCAGAAAGATGTGATTTACTTGTAGTTTCTGTAATTGGAGCCTCCCTTGAGTCAGGGGCCAGAAAGGGCGACCAGGGGATCCTTTCGTCAGTCTTCTGCCCGAAAGACAGGGTTTCTCTGCGTTTTTTTCTGTTCCTATTTCTTGCCACAGATCTACTGTGAGCTTATTCTATTCCAGGAGAAAAAATAGGGAAACAAGCCTCTGCTTGTTGTTGGTTGTTGCTTCCTCTGTTTACACTGTCCTAGCGGTCCTTGTGCTTTTGCCCCCCGCCCCCAACCCCCAGCCCTTTGGTGGTTGCTTCTTTTGTACTGTGTCCAGAGTTTTTAGTTGCAGCTTGATGGAGCCCTTGGCTCCTGTGAGCTTACGCCATCTTGACTTGGCTTTGGGCCACATTCTTCTTAGGAGCTGCATGGTGTTCCCTTGTGCGGAAGTACGATATAATAGTCTTTTTATTTTAGTCAGTTTCTCATTGGTGGATGTTTAAATTATTTACAGCTTCTGGCTGTTGCAAACAGTGCCAAAATGAATGTATATGTGGGTATGTTATATGATGAATTCTTAGAAAGGGAATTGCTGGATTAAAAAGTATGCATTATTCTGTAGTTTTTCATAGATACTTAACCATAGTATGCTTCTGGGTTTTATTTGCCATTTTAAACAAGGATTTATTTATTTTCATTTTTAGCTGCACTGGCTCTTTGCTGATGCTCACGAGCTTTCTCTAGTTGCAGTGAGTAGGGGGCTGCTCTTCCTTGCAGTGTGTGGGCGTCTCATTATGGTGGCTTCTGTTGTTGCAGAGCACAGGCTGTAGGGGTGAGGTCTTCAGTAGTTGTGACGTGTGGGCCCAGTAGTTGTTGCCCAGTGGGCTTAGTTGCTCCACGGCATGTGGGACCCTCCTGGACCGGGGATTGAACCAGTGTCCCCTGCATTGCAAGGTGGATTTTTAACCACTGGACCATCAGGGAAGTCCTTGTTTGCCATTTTAAAAATTATTTTAAATTTTAGTTTAATAACTATGATTGGCCTATCGTTTCTTTTGTGGAAGGGAAGGTGCTTCTCTTTGTTAGGTTTTGGTGTCACTGTTATCCTGGTTTTTTTAAAAAGGACTTTTAAAATATTTTCTTTTTCTGCCCTCTGAAATATATTGAAAACCATCTCAGCTGTTCTATGGATAAGAGCTCGCTGACATCTTCCTCAGTTTCTCCTATCATTACTGGTTTATTTTCTGTGGTTGTTTTTTTTTCCTATTTTTGATTTAGTTTTGGTGTTTAGTAATTCTTTGACAGTTGTCCTTACACTCAGGGTTTAGACTTTATTAGCATTATTTTAATAGCTTCTGTACCTGTGGCAAGTTCTTTATCATCACCAGTTTTATTTATTGTACTCAGTTCTACCTTTTAAAAAAATTTTTAATTGGAAGAAAATTGCTTTAAATGTGTTGGTTTCTGCTGTACAACAACACAGATCAGCCATAATTATACATACATCCCCTCCCTCCCTCCCTCCCACCCCAAGACTCTAGGTCGTCACAGAGCACCAGGCTGGGCTCCCTGCGTAGTCCCACACCGTCTCACCAGCTATCTATTTTACACAGGGTGGTGTATATATGCTACCTTCTCCTTTCGTCCTGCTCTTTTCTTCCCTAACTGTGTCCAGAAGTCCATTCCCTCTTTCTGCATCTCCATTCCTTCCCTGCAATTAGGTTCATCAATACCATTTTTCTAGGTTCCATATATGTGTTAGTATACTATATTTATTTTTCTCTTTCTGACTTCACTCTGTGTAACAGGCTCTAAATTCGTCCACCTCACTAGACCTGACTCAGATTATCCGTTCTTTTTTATGGCTGAGCAGTGTTCCGTTGTGTATATGTATCACACCTTCTCTATCTGTTCATCTGTGGACGCACATCTGGGTTGCCTCCTTGTCCTAGCTATTGGAAATGTGCTGCTGTGGACACTGGGTGCATGTGTCTTTTTCAATTATGGTTTTCTCAGGTATATGCCCAGTAGGGGATTGTGGGGTCATAGTTCCCACCTTCTTTTGATTAGGTTGGTTCTGTTTGGACCCTGTAGATTGGCTCTGACCGTACCCTTCGTTGTTCTACTTCCTCTTTGTGGACACTTGGATTTATGACCTGCGTTTACTTTTCAGTCTCCTAGATCCGTTAAGGTTCAAAACAGAAGTGTCTTAAGGCTCTACTCTGTCTCTGTCCGGTTCTCCTTGGAGTTTTTATAGTTGTGCTTTATGTTGTTTGATTGTGTAATGCCAGTTTATTTGGTTTATTTATTAATGCAGCAACTAACTCAGGAATCTACCACGGGCCAAGCACTGTCATAAGTACTAGGCCTGACGAGTCAAACAAAAATTGTCCTGGCCATTATGGAAGTTTCAATCTAGCGGAGACAAATGTGATAAAATACTATGAGGGAGAAGATCTGAATGAATGAGGAGCTGGCCACTTGAAAGAGTGGGAGGGAGTATCCTAGACAGAACAGCTGTGGGGAGACAGAAAGCTTTGCGAGGTCCAGGAGACCAGTGTTACTGAAGCAGAAAGGAAGGCAGGGTGGCTGAGGTTGGAGCAGTCAGCAGGGCCCACCTCACGGAGGGCCTTGTAGGTCCCGGGAAGGAGTTTGGATTGTAATCCAAGTACGGTGGGGACTCACTGACAGGCTGAAAGTTGAGGACTGACACAGTCCAGTCATATTTGCTTTTTATTAAGTTGTTCGTAACTCGTGTATCTTCACTGTAGACTACATCCTTTATCATTACAAAATGTTTGTTTAATTTAGGGATTTTAAAATTTTGCTTTGAGTTAAACTTTTATGAATCCTTTTTGTTTTCATTTCCTACCTAGGGCATCCTATTGAAAATAGCTAGTAGCGGGTAATAATAGCTAGTAGGTTGGAAATAATGTCTCTGGGGTTATGAAGAGAGGTCTGGGTAGAGAAATGCATTTAGAAGTCATTGATATTTGGGTGGTGATTGAGTCCACTGATAATTACAGGAAAGCAGGAGAATCTGCTGAGGACTGACTTTGGGGAATTTGGTGTGTAAGAGAGATGTATGGCAGAGGAACACCGGTCAGGGAAAATGAGTTATTTCGCAGAAGGAAGTTTAGAAGGGTGTTGTGGCCAAATGTGTCAGATGTTTTCAGAGACAGGCTGGGTAAAACGGGGGTGCGCTGTAGCACTTTCGATCTCAACTACCAGTTGATGTTCTTGAGTTTGCAGTTAATTTAATAATCTTATATAATCTTAGTCTATATTTAGACTATAACATGATACTTCCTGTTAGCTTCTATATTGAAAAAATTAAAACAAATCATTGAAGCAGTTAAAAGAAAGAAACTGTAGAACATATTTTCTGAACACTACATAATTTCAAATATGCAGAAAAGCTGAAAGAATAGTACAGTGAACACCCAGTATACCTTTCTCTTGAATTCACCAATTTTTAAAAAAATATTTTTGCTATATTTACTTTTTCAGTCTTTTAAATTTTTCTTTTTGCTGAACTATTTGACAGTAAATTGCAGACATGATGACATTTCACTTCTAGATTCTGCAGCATACTCAAGACATTTAATTTATCACAGATATAATATTCCATTTCAAATTTTCCTAATTGCCCTTTATTGCTGTTTTATCTTTTTGTTTATCCAGGATTCAGTCAAGGGTCATGTGTTGCTTTTAGCTGACATCTCTTTTGTTCCTTTAATCTAGAGCTGTCCTGTCACTTTTGGAGAGGGAAAGGTTCTTTTGTGACAATGACTTTTTGGTATTTTGGCCACATTGTGTGGCTTGTAGGATCTTAGTTCCCTGACCAGGAATCAAACCCAGCCCTCAGCAGTGAAAGCGTGGAGTCCCAGGGAATCCCCAACAATGACATTTCTTAATTGTCTAGGCCAGTTGTCTTCAGAACGTCTTACTGTTTGGGTTTGTCTGATTATTCTCTATAGACTCAGTTTAGATGTTTTTGGTGGCGATTCTGTGTAAGTGAGGTTGTGTCCTCCTTTGCGCATCTCAGCAGAAGGCATGTCATCAGTTTGTCCCATGTTGACAGTAAATTTGATCACTTTATAAAAGTTGAGTCTGACTTTTAAAGGTTCCTTTCCCTTTGAAAGGAGCAGGTAATTTATGAGGTGATATTATGGTGAGAATATCCCATTGGCCATCAGGCTTTCACCCAGTGGTTTTAGCATTCATTCACACCTTGCCTGAATCGGTTATTACACTTGTAATTGCATAATGATTTTTTTCTAATTTTTCATTCTTTCATATATTAGCATTTGAAGAGCTCTTCCTTTCTTTTGAGTGTTACTATGGACTGATAGATTCTTTTTTAATTCATTGTGAAAACTTAAGAGATTTTTATGTCATAATAGTTTTTGTGCCAGATATTTAAGAAGCAAGATTCTTTGGATATGTTACTTAAAATGTTTCTGAACTGTTCTAGAAATGTTTTATTTGGAGAAGAAACTAAACAGGTATAATACTATGAAAAAATTTTTATTTTTCAAAGGCTAAAAGAAATTAGTAAATGAATTCTTCAACTTTTGTTGAAGCCAGAATTTCACCTTTTCTACTATAGTGAAAAATTTCTTGACTATACAGAAAGTAGCATATTCAGAAATGGTTGAAGAACCATTGAGTTCAGTGGTAAGTCCCACTCTAGTATCCATGGGCAGAGGAGCCTGGTGGGCTACAGTCTATGGGGTTGCAAAAAGTCGGACCCAACTGAGCACATAGTAGTGCTAATTTTCAGGGGCTTCCTCAGTGGCTCAGATGGTAAAGAATCCACCTGCAATGCAAGAGACCTGGGTTAGATTCCTGGGTGGGTGAGATCCCCTGGAGAAGAGAATGGCTGCCCACTCCAGTATTCTTGTCTGGAGAATCCCATGGACAGAGGGGCCTGGTGGGCTACTATCCATGGAGTCGCAAAGAGCTGGACACGACTGAACAACTAAGCATACTATGGAAGTAGACTTTTCAAATATAAGAAACTTTCCTCTTAAAATAATTAGAAAATATTTCAAGCATTCAAAAAAGTGTGAAAGGTAAGATAATGTACACTCTTAAAGAGTACCCTAGCCAGATTTAGTAAATACTGACATTTTCTCCGTATTTGTTCCAGTTCTATTTTAAGAGAATATTAGAGGTTAAGTTAACGTTCTCTCTCCTTTTCCCCTCCCTGCCCCTCCAGAGGTATTTATTCTCCTGAAGTTGATGTGTATCATTCCCATCCATGTTTTTATACTTGTCCTATATATGTTTATGGACTTCCCTGGTGGCTCAGACGGTAGAGAGCCTGCCTTCAATGCAGGAGACCTGGGTTTGATCCCTGGGTTGGGAAGATCCCCTGGAGAAGGAACTCCAGTATTCTTGCCTGGATAATTCCATGGACAGGGGAGCTTGGCAGTCTATAGTCCATGGGGTTGCGAACAGACGGACACGACTGAGCAACTTTCACTTTTACTTACATATGTTTATGTGCCATTATTGTTTTATGTTTAAAATTTTTACATAGATGATCTTTGGGTGTTTAATTAACTTGCTTGTTTCACTTTTTAAAAAGTATTCATTATTCATGTTGATACACCTAGTTCATTTGTTTTTAAATACTATGTAGTATTCCATTATATTTATCCATTTCCTCCTGCTGAACGTTTAGGTTATTTCCAATTTGAGGGTTGCTTCTTTAGAGCGCATATCGTGTACTCTTATCAATTCTTAAATCTGTATGTAGGTGTATATATTTATATGGGTTTCTTTATCTGAAGCTTACATCTTTATTTCAGTTTTGGTAGACTCCTTATTTTGCTGGAATTTCACAGAGAATGCTTTTAGTATTTTGCAATTGTTTTAAAGGGAGAGACTACTGAAATGTATTTTAGCCTTGTGTTGTTAACTCAGTAGGTTAGGGTTGTGGAGTAGTCCCTAGATATATTTCTAGACCAGAGTTCTCCAAAGAACTTTCTGTGGTGATGGAAATGTTCTGTATATGTACTGTCCAGTCTGGTAAGCCACTAACCATACCTGGCTATTAAGCACTTGAAATGATGCCTCTTGTTAAAATTTTTGCTTTAGATGTCCAAACTTCTAACTCTGTCATTGATCTCCTTTAGCTGCTATTTCTGTCACCTGCACAAAAGACTTGTTATTTCTCAAATGCCTTTTACCTGAGAGGTTGACTCCAGTGGTTTTTTAATAATAGGGGAGAAAGTCTAATGCAGTAAAGAGCATAAGCTGAAGAGATGGATGGACTTCTCCTTTACTGTAACTCTTAGTGGCACTGACTGTATTACCTTGGACCAGTCATTCAGCCTTTCTACATGCATCTTTAAAAGGAGATAATAATAATAATACCTAGTTCATGGAGTTGATGTGGAGATAATGCATTTAAATGTGTTTATTAGCACAGTTCTTCTCTCTGGCGTATAGGAAGCCCTTGTGAAAGCTAGCTGCTACTTTTCCTGTTATTACTGAAATGAGAGGATAGGGAATGGAGACAAAGGAGATTCACCGGAAGAGCACAGACTTGTGAGTAATAATCTTAAAGCTAGATTGGGACACTGTTCTAGATCAAAGGGAGATATCCTTGTTACTTTGGACAAATTAGTTTTATAATTTAAAAAAAAGTGTGTGTTAGTTGCTCAGTGGCGTCTAACTCTTTGCAACCCCGTGACCCACCAAGCTCCTCTGTTGGTGGAATTCTCCAGGCAAGAATACTGGAGTGATTAGCCATTACCTTCTCCAGGGGATCTTACTGACCCAGAGATCGAACCTGGGTCTCCTGCATTGTAGGCAAGATTCTTTACTGCCTGAGCCACCAGGGGAGTCCGATTTTAGAAAGATAACTAGTAAATATATTGTTGGTCAGTTGCTAAGTCGTGTCTGACTCTTTGTGACCTCATGGACCATAGCCCACCAGGCTCCTCTGTCCATGGGATTTCCCAGGCAAGAATACTGGAGTGAGTTGCAATTTCCTTCTCCAGGGAATTTTCCTGACCCAGGAACTGAACCCCAGTCCCCTGTGTTGGCAGGTGACTTCTTTACCACTGAGCTACCTGGGAAGCCCAGGAAACATACTACAGATGATTTATTTTGTTATGCCATTCATGTTTATGTGTAACGTTAGACTAAAGAATGAGACTTGATCAGATACTGAATATTAACTTCTGTTGGAAACAAACTTCACTCACCCTGTATACCAATACTGAGTGTACATCTTTCTTCCCTCAGATAGCAGTTAGAAATAGGGGGACAATATTAACATTTTTCCCGTAGGAACACATATATAGAGAGTTATGGGGTCTAAAAGTGTGAAAATATTGTAAATATCCTTCTTAGTATTAATACAGTAAAAATATGTAAGCCAAACTGAAAAATCTGCAGTGGCATCTGGATTTTAATCTTGGCCTGACTGCACCCCTGGATCTCTGCCCTTTGTAGGTAGTTTTGCTTCTGGGTATCATTTGTTGAACACTTTAAAAATTTTAGTTATTACAATAAAACATGATCTGTGCTCTCAAGAAGTTAACACATGAGCTGAGGACACATGAGTAATTGCCTGTAGTATAAACGTGCTCACACTATAACAGAGAGCTGTACCAAGTGTCAGAGAAGCACCGGGCCCGGAGGCCCAGGAGAAGATGGAAAGGTGACATCTGATCAGGGCCTTAAAAAAGGTCTAGGATTTCTTTCAGCTTCAGCAAATGAAGGCAATATCTACTTAAAATGTATAGACAAATTTTTAAATGAAAACAATGGGAAATTAACAAATACAGATTGGGCCAACAGTGTATATTTAAAAACCCAGGCGTGTAGAAAAGGACCCCAAGCAACAGTTAACACTTAGTGTTATTGACCAGTTCTTCCAAAGAGCTCAGAGAAGAGGGTGTCCCCATAGACCTTATTAAATAAACTTCTATTATGGAATTCAAAGGAGTGGAAAGTATTGCCTCAGCAACTGCCAGGTTATTTAAATAGTGTACATAAAAACAATTCTTCTGTTAAGGTAATAATCTGTCACATGGGCCAGAATCCTTGTTGTTCAGTCAAGAAACTCTCTCCCTTAACCCAGTCTGTGTTGGAAACACTGACAAATTCTTGGTCTTTGGTTCCCCTCCCCACCCCACCCCCAT